>OZ025243.1:11714943-11772443 GCA_964019155.1 Osedax fenrisi
ATAACCGTTATAGCTAAAATTAAAATTACATAAACATGTACATAGTAAACATCTATTAATTATAACCAATTATCATATAATTATAATAAATTAAACATATTATTTATTAGAGTTTAACTAAACTTGTATTCATAATAATCATCACTGATAAAATTATAGAATACATTACTGAATGAACTTATTAAAGTACTATTGTATCTACCAATACTAAAGTTATCATATTATATTCTATCATTAGTAATCTTTAAGGATATATATATATGATAATACATTAAATACTTTTAAATTAAATATATATATATATATATATATTTATCAAAAATAGCAAATTATCTGTAAATAAGTAAATTTAAGTGAAGACACGTATTCAACATCAATAGTCTGTATCTTTACACGGCAGCCTTACTCATACTAACACATATACACTATTATTATATATATATATATATATATATATATATATATATATATATATATGTGTGTGTATATTTGGAAACTACGTGGAAAAGATGTCGGTTCTAATTTGAATCAATTCTAGTTATGACAATTATGGAATAGAGGCATTCATGAACATTATTTTAAGCTCAAAATAACTATATATATATATATATATATATATATATATATATATATATATATCTATATCTACAAGGTAGTATGCCATGACTGTTGACCACATCTATTATTTACCGAATCTATGAACATGTACCCAAATTTTCAGTTACAATCTAAGATAATTAGATAATTAATAATTAAGTTACTAACTTTGTGGTAGACAAATAATAATGATTAAATTAGCATATTATAATAATGTGTTAATAATATGTTAATGTATATAAGGACATATATATCCAGACCGTAACATATATATATATATGTTACGGTCTGGACTTCGGGAACCCCTATATACATGAACATAGGTGCATACCAATAGGTGTTTATATAGATATATAGTAACGACTGGACAACTCTGCACATGCGCTGTTAATCCTTCCGTTCGGTCGCTAGGTCGTCAGCTAATCGTTCAGTCGATACATCGATCTGCCGTAGTAGTAGTAGAGATTACGTCACGCTCTAGTGATTAAGTCACGCCTCCCGGTTGTGGTGGTGAAGACGCGCTCTCTCTCTATCTCGCGTTCTATCGCCGATTCTCACTCTCGCCGATATCTATTTATAGCACGCGGTTGCATCCACGAGCGTAACCATGCACTATCGTAATATTAGATAACACGAGATGGCGGATGTATATATATAAGATGTAAATATAACGAGTTACTAACGAAGAAGACACCACGGCCGTCACGCATGACTAGACATGCAGGTTAGTGATGGCACGAAGATCTTTTATTAACGCTTAATGATTTGTTAAAACCTTAAATTATAATGTAATATCTAATTAAGCCTATAAACTTTATGGTATCCTTTTTAGTATACCCATATACATTTCATATGTATTAATTATTTATTTATAGAATATAAGTAAAATAAATATTATTCATTCATTGATAATGATGACATAGCGATACGCTTGATTGCACACTTATATTTAGTTGTAAGATTATTATGGTGGCTTTTACCCGACTCTAAACACGTTTGTGATAGAAAACCTAAACCTTGTCATGATTTCGCTAGAAAATTGTATACTATTGTGTACATAATTCATGTTAAATATGTTCTAATAATTACTTAAATGGCAAACAATAGTATTATTTATATAATTATGATTATTATATTTATATTTAATAAAGTTAATCTATAAGTTAATATTCGTAAAAATGTATATATTATTGTACAATCATGTTATTACAATCTATAAAGTAAAACAAATATACTAGTGTATATACCTGTATATATATATATATATATATATATATATATATATATAATATGTTATTTACTATGTATTCAGAATTCCATAGAGAGTATATCGATAATAACTATAATTAAATATTTATTAAATACCTATTAATAATTGATATTTACCAAAATGGAATATATTCTTATAATAATATTACATTTCAACCTTAACATAAAACTAAAATGTTGACTCCATGTGTTCATACTCTTATAATAAAATCTCGATACCAGATTAATGTTATTAATAGTAATAGGTATTATACTATACTCAGATATTATTGATGTAATCTAATAATGTCATTATCTTATTATAAGATTATAAGATTCTTATATTATACTACACTTTACACATACAATACTATATTACTACCACTCCAAGTGAAGAACTCAATGTACATCACTGTTATAAAAAAGGTTGAATGAGTCATATACACATGTTGAATGAGTCTTATATAAAGGTTGAATGGTCATATAAAATGTTGAATGGTCATATAAAAGGTTGAAGGAGTCATATAAAAAGGTTGACTGGAAGTTCATATAGTGAACCTTTTAAAGTTTGACTGAAGCATGCGTGCTACCATGGTATTTCAACGTAATGTTAGGTGTCATTCAAACTTTTATAATTAAACTTATTTAATCTTTATAATTAAATTAAGTCAACCTTTATGACCTGATTCAGTTCAAAATTTGAATAATTAATTACATTACATCTTTTTATAAATAATTCAAATCAACCTTTATACAAAACTATATATATATATATAAGTGTATTCTAAATGTGGATAGATTCTGTTAACAATCTACTTCTTAACTCTCAAATATATTTTCATTTGCTTTCAATCTATTATATAATATAATATAAATAACGTTCAACTAATCACGAATAGGATCATCAATAAATACCTATACCATAGATCTATATTATAAAGCAAAACTTAAAATTTTCCTAAATATCTCCCTGCGTTCTGAAAATTCTCCTTATATTTTTCTCCCTAATAAATTTCATCTTTATACAAATAATAACAAAGCCCGGGTAATGTCTGCCTCTCCCTATGGAATACATTTACAATGGATATACGACATGTCATAAGTTCCATCTCCATAACTATCATGTATTTAAAATACTAAAATATAATTTATTATCCATCTAATACTCCTTTCTAACTTCATTTTTTTACATTTATTTTTTATTTTTATAATCGTTAGTTTAATCTTATTTATTATTATTATATTACATTATATTACATTTTGTTCAGATGTCAGATTTCTACGGAACTATCTATAGAAGTCTAAAATAAATTAACTTACTATTAATAACCTACTAGAACTACAGATCTATTATCTTTGGATTAATCTAAAACTATTATAATAACATACAATTAATACCATTACTACACTCGTACCATCAACAACAGTGTTACACCAGAAGATCGTACGACACAGGGATGAACTTCGACCTCGTACCGATCTCGTACGCGAATCGACGAGAATGCGCGATAATTCCGCGCCGCTATAACGTAGAATTAAGTCATAATTCTAGGAAACGATGCATTTCGGCCGGCAATGTGGTGAACAGACCTAAATCTTCACACACTTCCGGTCACGCTAGCATACCACGTGTTCGTAGCCGACTATCGGAAAGGTGTATCGACGGTGGCGCCCCTATGGACTGGAGGGAATGTATGGATATTCTGAGACAAAGACATCCACCGATGACCTCCGGAGCTAGTTGTCTGAGAACCGAGTCGGCATTCCACGATATGACCTTGACCTCTAATAGGCGATACGACACCTACGTTTATGAGATGTTTCGTTCCACATTGCCCAGAATCCTTCCCGAGATGATAATTTCATATTGATCGTTTAAATATGTACACTGAATGTTTAATTCATATAATTCATATTAATATATATAATATCATTCATTAGAGTTTATTATTATATAACTATATATATATATATATATATATATATATATATATATATATATATATATATATATATGTATATATATATATATATATATATATATATATATATATTATGTTATGTTATAATAGTATTGTATTACATTTTATTTTATAATTAATTAAATTAAAT
Organism: Osedax fenrisi; assembly: GCA_964019155.1. Lineage (NCBI taxonomy): Eukaryota > Metazoa > Annelida > Polychaeta > Sabellida > Siboglinidae > Osedax > Osedax fenrisi. Next base: position 11,718,901 of record OZ025243.1, read on the forward strand.
GAAATTAATAAATTTATAAATCTACTTTAATACATAATATTATCACCATACATGTTGTATCATATGCATATGAAAATATTTGAAATATATAACAATATATATAATATATATATATATATATATATATATATATATATATATTATGGCTAATAATATTTAACATACTTAGAAATAAGATTGATAATTATTATAAATTATAAATAGTATATATGTATATATATATATATATATATATATATATATTTACTCTATAGTGTAATACAATATACATTAAATATAAAACATACTGTAAGCTAGCATTTGGTATATAAATACCTAGATTTACTTATGAATATATTAATATATGTTGATACTAAGTCACGCATATACACTATATATGGGAAAATCTCCGGTTACCGACCCCCTCGTATTACCGACCACCTCTCGTATCTCAGTAACTATAAAAGATATCAAAAAATTATATATACATGAACTGTTAGTAATTTAATGAAAAATATGAATACGTAATTTGTTTTTAGAAATATTTAATCCTACAATTGAAATTTGATCAAATGTAATATTCTTTTTTTACTTTTTTTTAAATTATTGTAAATACTTTATTTATTAAAAGAAATCTTAATACTGCGTATAATATTGTAGATCAATAAATGTTTATAAAAATTATAAAAATAATTTAATTTGAATAATTATTAACCAATATATATTAATTATAGCAAACCTTATTATTTTCCTATTACCGACCCCCTAAATTACCATAATATATACCCCATGTGATGTATAATATCCAATCGAAATAGATCTGTATTTTACTTTAAATTATGTCGTAACTTGTTTGTGTATCATTGATATAAATTTAGTATTCATGATTCCAATTGATTATATTCATACTGATTAATAAATAAATATTAAATAATAATATACATTATTTTAATATAATTACTATAAAGTATACATTTAAATTTAATATTACTATTAAAACATAAATTCAATAAAAAATAAATTACGTGCATGTTATAATTAATTATATTTATGTATATCTACTATTTTTATTAGATATTATAATACTACAATTATTTATACCGCGATTATTTTAGGGGGTCGGTAATAGGAGAAGGGGTCGGTATTAGGCACATGTATCCGATTACTGACCCCCCTGTTTATTCATGTAAATATAATTATATTAAAAATGTTAAATAGCCACATTATTCATTGCCATAATATTACCCTAATTAAAAAATTTCAAATAAATATATTTAATATTGAATATGTTATTACAAATGATCATTTAGTGGTCGGTAATCGGAGATTTTTCCTATAGTGGTTACAGTATGGGAGGTGTATATATACACTATAGTAATATGTAGACTATATTTATATATTAATATCATATTATATTACTATTATTAATAGTCTGTATACTTAAGAAAGTATTCTGTATTATAATTATAGATAAATAATACAATTTATAAGAATAGAAGGTAACATCGTATATTTTGTAATACATTTATTTCAATCAAATTTATAATAGTTTCTAAATATCAAAATTGTCTACATTACTATATTATATAAAATAAAATATTCATAATAATGAAATTAGTATAAACATATAATATACCCATATTTAAGTTACCTATTCGTGTACACACAAATGAAACATATACACTCTCATATTTATGTAATTATATGTTAACAGTTTATATCTATACCCTATTGCATCTTATTGATTAAGTTATGTAGGTTTTAAATAGTATTCAATTTACGTTTAATTATAATTACATTATAAATAAAATATATTAATATCATTATGTCGAATTCATCATAATAATATTAATATATTTTATATATTATGTAATTATAATTAAACGTAAATTGAATACTATTTAAAACCTCAATAACTTAATAATTATGTGGAACCATATGTTAAATACTACTATCTCATGAAGTCGGTCGAGTAACAATCAAACGGCTGCCTATTATCTCCTCCCGAACTGTACGTGTCTACTACGGGTGCGTAAGGTACATATGTACCCATGTCGTGTACGTCGTACGATGTGTGTAAACATCGTGTCCCTTCAGTTCTCGGTACGTCAGGGGGAGGGGCGAATTCACCGAGATCTGTAGAAGCGCGCGGAGTGATATCGCCGATACCGCCGCCAAGTAGTTCGGTAGGAGAACGAAGTTTATCGTCTGCTCCCTGATTATCGCTCGCTGCCACTGTTTTCTGTAACGCTTTGATGTATCGGATGGCCAAACGTAGTGTTGTGATCTTTGATAAACGCCTCATCTTCTCTAGATCGTTGTTCTGCGGTGTAAGTATACGTGGTAATCAGTTGTATGGTATTTTTATACTATATTTTTAATTATTATATTAATATTTAAATATTGCAAAATATAAATGAAAACAAATATATCAGAAAATAGCGATTTTTCTTTATGGGAAAAATAATAATAAAAATTCCTGTACATGCTAACTTTATTAGGATTAATATTTAAAAAAATCTAATTGTAGTGTATACCAATAAGTATACTTATTATATAATATTAATCATTATATAGTCATAATATTTAAATAGGGGAAAGTATCATATTAACGACTCCTAAATGATTATTAGTAATAACTTATTCAATATTAAATATATTTATTTACATTTTTTTAATTAGGGTAATATTATGGCAATGTATAATGTGGCTATTTTAAATTGTTGATATCATTATATTTACAAGAATAAACAGGGTTGTCGGTAATTGGATACATGTACATAATACCGACCCCTTCTCCTATTACCGACCCCCTAACATAATCGTGGTATACTAATTATTTATATATAAATAATTGTACAATTATAATTATGTAGGTTATTAATTACTTAGTTATTGAATATTCATGGTAATTATTAATCATTATGTATATAATAAACTGGAATCATGAATCCTAAATCTATATCAATTATACATAAACAACCTACGACATATTTTAAAATAATTGGGATATATAGATCAATCTATAGATCTATAGATATATAAATCAAATATATTTGATTGAATATTATAAATCACATGGGGTCGGTATTAGGGTAATTTAAGGGGTTTGTAATAGGAAAATTATAAAGGTTTCTATAATTAAGATATTATGGTTAATATTTATTCAAATTAAATTATTTTTATAAACATTTAATTAATTTACAATATTATACATAGCATTACGTTTTTTTTAATTAATAATGTATTTACAATGATTTAAAAAAAGTTATTATTCAAATATGTAAAAAGTAAAATCAAAATTTACATTTTATTAAATAACAATTGTATGATTGAATATTTTGATAATAAAAATACTTATTCATATTTATCATTAAATTACCTACAGTATGTATATATATCTTATATAATTGTGTATAAATATATGATCGGCTCTCGTTAAAACCATGGATGCCTTAATATGTGAGAGGCCTCGAAGGGACATTACAGCCATATATGGTTATAAGTGAAAACTTCATCTATAGATACATATATATATATATATATATATATATATATATATATATATATATATATATATATATATATATATATAATTTGTTGATATATCTTATAGTTACTGAGATACGAGAGGGGGTCGGTATTAGGAGGGTTCGGTAATCGGAGACTTTCCCTTATAGGGGAAAGTAATCGAATACAGATACTCTCGGTATCTCAGAAACCATACATCCTACAAAAAAATGTTTAATGAATAAAATATTCATAATTAATTATTCAAAATATTGCTGATATATCCAATAAACTGATTTTTTTATTACGTTTTGAAATTTATATACGTTTAATTTAAATATATAACCAATCAGCGCGCAGCGTATGAACTATTCTGATTTTCATAAAAATCACGTGCGTTATAATATTAATACCACCAATAAAGCTAAATATAAATTTTTTATTATTTAAATAATATAAATTGTATTAAAAATAAAAAAAATTATAAAATTATATAAATTATTAACTAATTAAATTAGAATAAATTTTTCATAAAATGTATTATAAATAATGTATTTGTAATTTGTCTGATTGATTCATCAATAATATATAGTTTATCTAGTGGTATATAGGGTGTCCGTATTATAACACAGGTGTCCGTATTCGAACATGGATACCGAATACGGACACCCCCGTTATCTATGGAATTAAAAGATTAAATAAAATTTAAAAACCACAATAATATCATATTTCGTAGTCTCATAGACCACATTGAAAGGGTGCAAAGATTATTTACTAGACGATTAATTACAAGATGCGTAGGATATACAAATTCATCAAATATTAATTATAAAACATATATAGAGAGATTGGTATATTTTAAATTAGAATCACTTGAACTTAGAAGATTAAAAATAGATCTAACTACAATTTTTAAAATTTCAAATAATTATACAGATATAAATATATCTGATATTCTTAACATTTCGAATAATTGTAGAACTAGAGGTAATTGTAAAAAATTAAATGTAATACATAATTCTGATAATACAATTAAAAATATAATTAATAATAGATCAGTTAATATATGGAATTCATTAAATAATGATATAATAAAATCTGTATCTGTTTCATCTTTTAAAAATAAAATAAACAAAATCTGTTTTGACAAACAACTTTTTTTTAACAGAAATTTATAATTTTATATTGATTTATGTTTCATTTTGTATCTTAATTATTGCATTATCTCTTCTGGTTTTTTTTAATGTGTTTTTGTTATAGAATATTTGGGTTTTTTATATCTATATTTCAAATATACTATAATATAAAATTAATAATTCATTATTATTACAGATAAAGTGGGAAGTATTATTTTATTTTTGTTTGTTCGGTATTATATGTTTGTTTTATATATATTTTGTAAATATGTTTCAAATGTATTATATTACTAAACTACAATATTAATAATTTTCTATTATTTCAGATTATAGTGATAAGTATTATATTGTTTGTTTCGTAATATTATTGGTATGTTTTGTTATTAACTGTTTTTGTATAGGTATATTGGTTTATTTTATTTGTAACTTGTTTTGTTTATATATATATATATGTTTCAAATGTATTATAGGTACTTACAATTAAAATATAAAATTAATAAAGTACTGCCTACTATTATTACAGATTTTGGTAAGTATTACATTATTTGTTTGTTTCATTCTAGTATATGTTTTATTCTAGTATTGGTTTATTTGATTTTTAATATTTTCTGTTTATAATATATTTTAAAATTAACATTTAAATATTAAACTATATAACTAATAATTTATTACTAAAACAGGGTAACAAGATAAGAAGAGTTCTATAAAGTTAAAGTAGAAATTGAATATTTCGATGCCACTTACAAAATAATGTATTTTATTTCTATTTTCGATTATTTTTCGTTTATTTCTACTTTCGATTGTTTTTCGTTTATTTTTACGGTAACTGTAAAACGTTTTAAATTCTTTAATTTTTTACTATATGATTTATTTCTACTTTCGATTGTTTTTCATTTATTTTTACGGTAACTGTAAAACGTTTTAATTTCTTTAATTTTTTAATTTCGTATTATTCTTTGTTTATTTCTATAACGTATGTTATCGTTAGCAAATATTTATACTTTATACTTTCGATTATATTTTCGGCTATGTATTTGCTTAAATAAATTATCAATCAATCAATATCTATAATCATATAATCATTATTAATATATTGTAATTTTTGTATACAAATAATGAGTCATAAAATGTTAAGACCATTTATTGTTAAAGTGTCCGTATTAGGTTACTTTACCCTAGTAGTATATAGATAATATGAATATAATATTATTCCCTTTTGATATAATAAAAATATATTTAATTAAAAAACATACTATTTATAAGAATTATAAATGTATTATTTGAAAATAAAATACAGTATGCGATAAGTATACTTGTATACCATATAGGGTATACAAGCTGGACTAGATTACTTAGATTGTAAACAATTAGAAACCTATATATAGGTTTCTAATTGTTTACAATCTAAGTAATCTAGTGCAGGGCGTTCTAAACGTATAAGTCGTCACCATCACATACCGCACCCTTAGTCAACGCACAATCGAATGCAGTATATGTAATAGGGCAAAGTAACCTAATACGGACACTTTAATATAACAGTACATTTAAAATTATTAAAAAATATAACCTTATAGATATCATATTATAAGTTTAAAATATAAGTATTTTGTTATTATGTACGCCATTTTTAAAAAAAAATTTTTTTTTACCAATTAGGTCTTGTACTAAACTATCAAATTGTATCATTTATAAGTTTTTATTTGCTCTATAAGTTTCAGAGAATATTAAATATATATTAAATAATACTTTTTTTTATTATTTTCAACGCATTTAAAAGGCCGCGAATCCCCTTAACAATAAATTGTCTTAAAATTGTATGACTCATTATTTTTATTCAAAAATTACAATATATTAATATTTTATGATTATAGATATTATTGTGATTTTAAAATTTTATTTAATCTTTTAATTCCATAGATAACGGGGGTGTCCGTATTCGGTACCCATGTCCGAATACGGAAACCCTGTGTTATATTACGGACATCCTATATACCACTAGATAAACTATATATATATATATATATATATATATATATAGTTTATCAATAATATATTATTGATGAATCAATCATACAAATTACAATTACGTTATTTATATTAATTTTATGAAAAATATATTGTAATTTAATTAGTTAATATTTTATTTATGTTTATTATTATGTAATTAATAATACAATTTAAGTATCTAAATAATACATTTTTTATATTTAGCTTTATTGGTATTAATATTATAACGCAATCGATTTTTATGAAAATCAGAATATTTCATACGCTGCGCACTGATTGGTTATAGGGTGTCCGTAATAAGACATTTAGAGTGTCCGTATTAGGGACTTATATGACCTCTAGATATAAGCTTATAACTTAATGAATATTTCATAACAAATATAGAAATTATATATATAATTTTTATAATGCTTAATTTTTAATAGTATATTGATATGGTTTATATCGATAAATTTGTATATTCTTGAGAAGGTTTTAAGTTGAAATTGTTTTTCATAAATTTAAAAACGTAATAACAAAATCAGTTTATTGGATATATCAGCAATATTTTGAATAATTAAAATATATAAAATACTTTTTTACACTATTTATATAATTATGAATATTTTATTCATTAAACATTTTTTTGTAGGATTTATGGTTTCTGAGATACCAAGAGTGTCCGTATTCGGGCACTATCCATATTCGGTTACCTTCCCCTAAATACTATGTACAATGTACATAGTATGTAAACATGTTTACATAGTATACTATGTTCATTATAGATAGTCCTTCAGTAACTACGATTTACTTAATACCCAAATATGATAAGATTAAATATATTAAAAATGAACTTAAATTATTTGTTTACTGAAAATATATTTGCTTTTTATTATAAATGTATTAAAGCAATCAATTTATATTTTCAAAAGTACTTATTTCACAGAAACAATATAGCATGAATAAAACATTAACATTTTATAAATATTTTTAAAAATGTTTAAACGGTGAAATCTTCCAAATATTATAAATTGTTTAAACAACAATTCAGAGATATAAGCTTCTACATTTTTGTGTGTACATGAAATATGCCGAATAAAATATTACTATATTTCAGGCAATTGCTGGAAAGTAAGTGGTATCCCACTATAATTGTAGTTAACTTGATATAAAATCGTTGTAAAGTTATAATATATCCGGCAAGTTACCGGAAATTCTGGTAGTGAGATACCCACTTAATAAATATGAAATAATAGTTTGTATTATATGATACCGTGGATTATGTTCATAATGCATAAACATGGCACTTGTTTTTACTTTTCAACAATATGGTATACATGATTTTAAAGATAATGAATTATAATTTAATATTTTAATGTAACATAATTATTAAAATTAAAATTATAATTTTATAAGGTGTCACTTAATAATAAATTATTCAATTATAAGAAAATATATTATAAATAGTTAAAAATATGACGTTATTGAAATATAAAATAAATATCCACTCTCAACATGTACTAACATTCTCAACTTATCTAAATATTTATATATTTTTGTTTATTTATAAATTTCCCTCATACAAATATATTTATAATATCAAGTATTTCATTATAGGAATACTTTTATAAAATTCATATACTAATATTTAGTAATATATAGCAATATAATTAGTAATGTATAGTTATATAATTATTAATATATATATATATATATATATATATATATATTAATAGTGTACTATTAATTATAATTAATATATTAATTACAATATTTATTAGGTGAAAGTAACCTAATACGGACACTTTAACAATAAATGGTCTTAACATTTTATGACTCATTATTTTTATTCAAAAATTACAATATATTAATATTATTTGATTATATTATTGTGATTTTTAAATATTATTTTATCTTTTAATTCAATGGATAACGGGGGTGTCCATATTCAGTACCCGTGTCCGAATACGGAAAATCTGTGTTATAATACGGACACCTTATATACCACTAGATAAACTAGATATTATTGATGAATCAATCAGACAAATTACAATTATATTATTTATAATTCATTTTATGAAAAATGTATTATAATTTAATTAGTTAATAATTTATTTATTTTTATTATTTTTAAATTAATAATACAATTTAATTTAGATTTAGATTTAGCTTTATTGGTGGTATTAATATTATAACGCACGCGATTTTTATAAATATCAGAATAGTTCATACGCTGCCCGCTGATTGGTTATAAGGTGTCCGTATTAATATATCTAGAGTGTCCGTATTAAGAACTTATATGACCTATAGATAGACCTATATGTTTATATCTTAACGAATATTTGATAACAAATATAGAAATTATATATATACTTTTAGAACTTTTGGTTTATTTTTTAATATCTATTTTATATCTATTAAAAATTATAAAAACGTAATAAAAAATCAGTTTATTGGATATATCAGCATATTTTTAATAATTAAAAAATAAAAAATACTTTATTAGACTATTTATATAATTATAAATATTTTATTATTAAAATTTGTTGAGGGATTTATTGTCCGTATTCGGTTACTTTATCCTAGGTGATACTTTATAGTACTTATTTGATAATTAATAATGTATAAATATTAAATATTCTATACTATGTTATAAGACATGTATCAAAAATAAAAATGTTATATATTAAATTATTAATTCCAAATATGAAATTATTAATATATATATATATATATATATATATATATATACATTGTATATATATTGTTATTGTTATTGTTATTTTTATTTGGTGGAGTCCTTTAATCCCATACAGGAACTTAGATGATTTTGTCACTTATAACCAAATATGACTCTAATGCCCCTTCAAAGCCGCTCTATTGTTAAGGCATCCATGGTTTTAACGAGAGCCGATGATTTATTTATACACAATTGTGTATAATTAATTATATAAGAAATATATATATATATATATATATATATATATATATATATATACATATATACGAAGTATCCAATTATATATAATTAAGATATAATAACGTATACGTGTATTATTATTTATATATTATACATTATATTATATATCAGATTACATTTTATAAATTTATTATATTTTCGGATATTAATATCCAATATATTAATTTTCTTTATAAGAAAACCGCGTTTATGGCTTGTATAATATTTTATTCGTAAATTTTTAATATCCGGACGAGTCGATATATATATATATATATATATATATATATATATATGCCTACATCACATCCCTACTATTTTAGTAGAACTTATTATGAAATATAGCTCGCGATGTCCGTCATCGATTGGTCAAGGTCAAACCTGTAATTCCGCAGATCTCGAAGGTCGCGGTATCTTCTTGCGCAGAATATCGAACGCATCGTTCAGACTATGCATCCTCCTCCTCTCCCTCTGCGTAGCATCTAATCGACTCGTAGAGGTCATCGGGTCAAACCACTAGGTTACGTAATACTATGCTACACGATTCTTCTCTTATGTAATCACATTCACATACATATGTATACTAATTACAAATCTATTATTATAAACTTATAATAAACTAATTATATACATGTACGAATACTCCTATTGGTAAAAGTATTAAATATTAAATACAAATATCGTGGATTATTACTATTATTATAAGCGTTGAGTTATACACACACATATATTACGTAATAGTTCCTAATGACGTAATAACTATTGGCAGTGGTCTACCGGGTCTACCTATAGGCGAACTGTCCGATACGAGGGTCTAACATCTAATGGCAGTGAAGCTCTCTCGCCATACGGAAGCACCCCGACACCCTCACCACCCTCACCACACGGGGTCCTAATGCTCGCTTGACCACTACCCTCGCTCGCTTGACCGTCGAGTCCGGCAAGACCGCTATCAGATCGTCACGTGTGAACTTCGCTAGATAAAGCACTATACCGGCACGGGGGGCTAGCACGCGTGAGTGTAAACATTGCACTGATAAAAACCTGTTGACTGTCCGCACTTTCCCCACCCCTGCGAAAGGGGTGCCCGTTACTACCCCACACCCGTTAATTAGTGTAAATAGCTGTTCTGCGCATGCGTGCGTAACTGTTACGTAATATTAATCGTGAAGTTATGCAATGTGTTGATATTGAAGTGATGGCATTGAAGTGCATATTAATATGTATTCGTATATGATTAATCTCTATCCATGTAACATGAATGTTTGTTTATTTATACATATTAATAATTATTATATATCTATATATATATATATATATATATATATATATATATATATATCAGCATAATATTGGTATAGTTATATATATATATATATATATATATATATATAGATATATATATATATATATATATATATATATATAATATATCCTCAATATACCTACGAACTCCCAAGCATTCCCTTTCTTATACATTGACAAGATTATTTGTTCACCTTCCAATTTATTTATCAATCTTGGTGTAATTTTTACTATAATCTATATTTTTTTTAGTAATTTTATAAATTTTCTAAAGCTGTTATTATTCATTTATTTAGAATAAGATGTGTCCGTAAACATATTACACATTCCCCGTGTGCTAGAATTATTAATTCACTTGTAATTTCTCTTATTGATTATTGTTATTATTTATTATATAACCTTCCTGCTTTCTCCATTGTCTCATTAAACATAATCATCAGGTCATACATACGATCCATTGTTTATTTAAGACTATCAATCTACTGTATCTTTTCAACTTCTAACAAACTGGTTCCCCTATAATAAACGAATACTAATTAGACTCTTTTCTATTACCCTAAAACTATATATTCATCCACTCCTATATATATATATACCCAGAAAGTTATAAAAGGTAGTCTGTATTAGTTATTTCCCATACAATCTATAACACATTAATATAATATAAACCATATATAAACCACACCAGAGAGCGGCCCCGCTATATTTGTGTTTAAATAAACAATTAAATATCATAATTAATTAATATGATGCTACAAAAATATTGCTAAATCTATGAAATAAAATAGGTATTAAAAAGAGTTACATGTATGAAATAATGTATATATGCATATATACATTATTTCATCTCTATTAATAATACATTGTTTAACTTGCGTTTGTGTAACGCATATTTAAATGTTATATAAAAATGGTATTATATAAAAAATATATTAATATATATATATATATATATATATATATATATATATTCATCATAATTAGTTCGTTTATATATAATACAATAGCTGAATATGTTTTTACTAAATATATACTACAGGAAATTGAATTAATATTGTCACATTGTTCTATTATAAAGTTCATACTCAATACTATATATAATATATATATATATATATATATATATATATATATATATATATATATACACAACTAGAACAAAGGCGGTAGTAAAATCTAAAAATAGAACTACCCGCTTTGGCCTAATTTCCAGGTGAATGGTCACAACGCGGTCAACTGAACACACACACACACATAGATACGCACACACATACACACACGCACACACGCATGCCTAACTCGCACACTTACGCACGTGAGAGCGCACGCACACGCATACAAACGCACGCATATACGCGTATGTATACATACATCTATATCGACATCTGCATCTATAGATGCATACTTGCCACATTGAATACTTACCTCCGTCCACTTTACCCTAGTAACTCTATTAACTATTAACTACCATAGTAACTGTATACAAACTAATGACTACAGGCGACTAGCGGAAACTCTTCAACCGAAAAGGTAAATCAGTATTTATTAATAATTAATAATCGTTAAATAAATATGTCACCTGTCTTTTGATACCAGTTGTAAATGTAATTTAATTTATTAATTATTATATTTAAACTTATAAGTTAAAATATAATAGTTAATAAATATAATGTATGTACACACTGATATATATATATATATATATATATATATATATATATATATATATATATATACTCTATAGGGGAAGTACCGATACTTGGCGGAGAGCCCATACTTGGCGGTTTGTTATAGCTCTCAATATCTATTGATTCTACGGAAAAAATGTACATATGCAAATTATAGATAACTAAAAAACATTAATATACATTCAATTTTAATAAATTAATTAGGGGAAAGTCTCCGATTACCGACCCCTAAATGATTATTTGTAATAACTTATTCAATATTAAATATATTTATTTGAAATTTTATAAATAGGGTAATATTACGGCAATGAGTAATGTGGCTATTTTATATTTTTGATATCATTATATTTACAAGAATAAACAGGGGGGTCGGTAATCAGATACCTGTTCCTAATACCGACCTCTTTCTCCTATTACCGACCCCCTAAAATAATCGTGGTATAAATAATTGTAGTATTATAATATCCAATCAACATAGTAGATATTCATACAAATAATTAATTATAACATGCACGCAATTTATTTTGTATTGAATTTATGTTTTAATTGTAATATTAAATTTAAATGTAAACTTTATAGTAATTATATTAAAATAGTGTATATTATTATTTAATATTTATTTATTAATCAGTATGCATATAATCGAATGGAATCATGAATCCTTAATCTATATCAATGATACACAAACAACTTATGACATATTTTAAAGTAAAATACTGATCTATTTTTATTGGATATTACAAATCACATAGGGTCGGTATTAGGGTAATTTATGGGGTCGGTATTAGGAAAATCATATGGGTTGCTTTAATTAAGATATTTTGGTTAATAGTTATTAAAATTGAATTATTTTTATAATAGTTATAAACATTTTATTGATCTACAATAGTATGTGCAGTATTAAGTTTTATTTTAATTAATAAAGTATTTACAGTGATTTAAAAAAAGTTATTATTCAAATATTTAAAAAGTAAAAACAGAATATTACATTTTATCAAATAACAATTGTAGGATAACATATTTTTAAAAATAAAATGCTTATTCATATTTATTATTAATTTACTAACAGTTCATGTATATATAATTTTTTGATATCTCTTATAGTTACTGAGATACGAGAGGGGGTCGGTAATCAGATACTTCCCTTATCAATAACTTTTACATTATTTATTGTTTATATATTGTTACCATATATGGTGGTTGAATTTATGATATTTTTCGCTTAAGGGAGAATGGTGATTACAAAATAATCAAAGAATATTTATTATATCTTAATATTGTATAACGTAGTTTAAATGTTGTCTAATTATATATATATAAGAATAAAGGGTCAAATAAGGTACCGCCACATCACGGACGTTCTTGGAAAAACCGCGGAGTTTGAAAATTTACCAACTAATTGCTTTTTGTACTATTTTATTAATCAAGTATTCTAATATAAAATTTTATTTTACTTATAAAAGAAGATGGCTATTTTTATTCAATATGTTCATATTGTAATTGACTTATGTTTCCCCTTACAAAAGAACGCGAAGCATTGCCACCTTCCCCTATGATTAGAATAGACGTTATAATATACACATTTTAAATTATACTTATACATTGACATTAGTAATGTCACATTACTATTTAATGTACATATTTTCTGTTGCCTATATTATTTATATATATATATATATATATATATATATATATATATATATATTAATCTAATTATTGTTTTATAGTAAATAAAAACGGCTATTAATTTTAAATATATATATTCTATTTTATATATGTACACTTTATATTTATGTATTTTGAAGTTTTCTCTAAATTTTCATATACAGTAAAACTAATAATATATTTATGCGCATATACTCATACACACACACCTATATATATATATATATATATATATATATATATATATATATATATATATATATATATATATATATACATATATATATATATATATAATAATAATATATGGAATATATAAATATGGCGATGTATGATGCTCTGATATATATTATATAAAAATGCGTATAAAAAATTATATTTACATAAACCAAAACGTACTAAACGTACAGAACGTAGTATACCTCGTGACACACACGACATAACGACGTCACGTGTGCGGGCCTAATCGATCACGTGACCGTCACCTCGTCGTAACTTATAACGTAGTACGCGTGCATTATCGCTCTGTTTAGCGCGGCGGAGGTTAGTGCGACGCGGCTATTTTTTAAACTCGAACCTCGTCACGTGATTAAGTGTCGCTTATCCCCTGGGTGGCGTTCTCGGCGTTTATTTACACGTGACGTTTATTTACACGTGACGTGGTGGTGGTGTTGTTATCGCTGGCTGTATACATACCTATATTATCGCTGTATACATACCTATATTATCGCTGGATGTAGGTTACCTATTGGTATGTGTCGTGTTGCCATGGTGATCGCGATGTGACGCATGCGCATGTGTATTATATTAGTATAGTTAATAACAGTAACATACATATACATATATATATATATATATATATATATATTCTATTTTATTATTCGTTTTCTATTTATTTTTGTTTTTGTTTTTTATTATCTAACTACTCCTATAATCACACAGTGATTTTGTAATCAATAAACTATATATAAATAAATAAATATATATATATATATATATATATATATTATAAATACATGTCGCAGGTAGATCTACAATGATACCAGGGTATAAGTCGAGAGCGTTGCTTCTGATTACTATCGTACGGTCGCTGTATTCCAAGTCTGATCTTTGGTTGATGCACCTAAACTTCGCCACACGTGACCACAGTTATCCGGAACTGTTGACCAACTTCATCGCTGACCTAGTTAACAATGACTCCAGCATCCTGCCCGACTACAACATCAAGCTAGCCCACGGTATATCTAATAGAAGGGTTGGTTTATTGTGATTAGATCATTATATCCTTTAACAATATTTATTTTATTTTATTTTAGTTTATTATATGTTTTATATAATATATATATTATTTTTAGAATTTTAAAAAATTGACTATAGTCAATATATATATATATATATATATATATATATATATATATATATATAGTATTCATATTAGTAATATTGGTAGTAAATTAATACTATTAATAGTATTCTATATATAATATTAGTATTCTATAGAATGTATATATATAAATGTATAAATTTAAATATTCAATAGAAATACCTATTAATACTATTGGTAGTATTAATAGTATTCTATATATAATATTAGTATTCTATAGAATGTATACATTTAACTATTCAATAGAAATACCTATATGTACTATATATATGTATACGCACTTGTAAGTGAAATAGCTATATATATGTTATTATTAATATTAATAGTTTTTTAATAGTAGTTTATAAATAATAATTTATTAAATAATTATTTAATACATCAATATATATATATATTATATAGTCTCAGGATATATAAATATATATATATATATATATATATATATATATATATATATATATACATATATATATATATATATATATATATATATATATATATATATACATATTACATCATAATATAATTTATGTATATTTATATATATATATAATTTAGTTAAATAAGTATGTAATATATATATATATATATATATATATATATATATATATATATATATATATATATATATATATATTAATATCGACATTATATTAAAATAGATAAACAATAAAATAGACAATTTGTAATATAATAAATATTATAAAATAAAAAATGATGTTGTAGTAATTCATTTAATAAATATGATTTTAAGATATTCTTAACATTATATATAAACTGTATTGATCTAATTCTTAGTGGAATTGAATTCCATAGTGTGGGTAGGTTCCTACACTGTTAAAAGTAATGAATATAAAAAACAACTAGTTTTCGTTACGAGGTAGGTATAAGGTTTTTATATATAAAAAACCTTTAGTTCATTAAAAGCAAATTAAAGCAAAACTAAAGGGTTTTTGAAAACCTTTAGTTTTAATTAAATAATAACTAAAGGTTTATAACCCTTTACTTTTTATTAAATGCTAACTAAAGGGTTTCGAAACATTTAGTTATACCTATAGTTTTAGAAACAAATTGTTGTTTAATCTATTAGTTAATGTATAATTAAAACCAAATATATATTTGATATTTTAAGTTTTTGTAAATATATAAAAAATATATTTTGTAAGCAAAATTATTCAATATATACTTTATAAGTTAAAAATATTGTTCTTTATTTACATATTATTAATTTTATATGCAAATATATATTTTGTTCTAAATTGTCATTTTTTTATAACAGTATACTTTCACATATAAATATTATATAAAAAGAAATTATTTCTTGTCTGGCACAGATGTTATTTTTAATAGATTATGTTAGCTAAGATGAGAATAGATTTTACTTGTTGTCAGGAAATTTTTACAACTTAATTAAGGCTGTATTTGTTTAAATTATACAGTTATATTTATGAAAATAATTATTTATAATTACAATATATATATATATATATATATATATATCATAGCTATTTGAATTATGTAATTTAATTTGAGATAAATTGTATTCACCAATATATTAAAACAATTTAGTTAATTTAATATCAAAAACTTTTAGTTCAAATAAATTAAAAACACTTTAGTTAATACAATTTAAATAACATTTAGTTCAAATAAGTTAAAACCCTGTAGTTAATATTCTATCAAAAATGTTTAGGTGAAATAAGAATAGAACCCTTTAGTTAATATTGATCAAAACCCTTTAGTTCTTTATATAGTAAAACCCTTCATGTTTCACTAAAGCTTTTACTAAAGGGTCGACAACATTTCACTCACAGGACCACTTACTAAAGGTTTATTCAGCGAAAACTATATGGTTATTTTTAACAGTGTACAATGCACGAGAATACACGTTTACTGTTTCTTATTAATTTGGGGTTATTACAGTGTACTAACAAGTAATTGTATGTTGATGATCTGGGTTTTCTAATTGGAGTGTGGTTTATTAAAGTTTAATTTAATTAATATGTTAATTGTTTTGTTAGTCCACCTATACAACTAATATTAGAAAGTAATCTGTGTTTTGATCTTTGATTGATGCTAATTATATCGCAATCAATAATTCTGGATGTTACACTTGAATGGTTTGTAGTATCTGCTGTTATATAGTTCGTGTATTTGCTTTGATCATACGTGTCATGTTGATGCTAGAATTGTCACTGATACCGTAATAAATAGGAGCACAATAGTCGACTAGCGACAGTACAGGAGAAGTAACCATAGTTACTATAGCAACAAACAAATATATTTCGTAAGTAGTTTCCTTGCTCTCTGTATGTTATGTAGATGGTATTAGGCTTACTGCATATCATGTGTATATGTTTCTTAACATATATTTTTCTATCAAATAAAACAACAATATACATGTTTACTTGGCATAATTGTAGTATTTTCAATGGATGCATCCATACAATGCATCCATACAAATACATGTATCTGGAAATTGAAAATAATCATTTAATATATTTACAAATTCAGCTTTAGATGTAAAGAATTATTTAATAATAAATAGTTATTTATAAGCCAATGATGAAACATATACATTATAATCAGGGCCGGCTAAAGGGGGGGGGGCAAATCGGGCAATTGCCCGGGGCCCCACATTTTGGGGGGCCCATGAATTATTTGAGACATTTTTTTTTTACTATTTATATGAAAAAAAAAATTTTCTTAACTATTTTTCTTATATATTATTAATTCTAATTAAAAAAATAAAAATAATATAATAAATTAATTAAATATGAGTCATTTAGGCCGATTTGAAGAGTTAATTTTACAAAAATTTCTAAATTGACACGAAGATATGGTGGAAACAGCTACATGAAGATTTTGGAGAACATGCTAATAGTGATAACATAGATCTTCTCACACATCTCTGATTGTTAGATCAAATAGTATGAAACCGATTGATAAATAATATTTTGATAAACTAGAAGGTGATAAATGATAAACGTATTAAGGTATTATTAACCATAGTTAAATCTTAACAATTTATAATTCTATAATTAGTTTACAAAACAAAAAGTATACCTTTTTTTTATTAAAATTAAATATATTTTATAAGATATATTTTAACTATGATTTCTGATATTTGTAAAGGATTATATTGATTATAAATTACGAAAAAAACGATATTCTATATAGATTTATAATTGTTATAGTAATTAAAAAAATAGATATTTTCAAAATAATTTTTCTCAAAATAATTAACTTTCTCTATCTTATGCTCGTATTAATCAACTGTATATATTCTCATAGTGTATATATTATTATAGTTGTATTATTACACATAATATATATATATATATATATATATATATAATAGTTTTAATTTAAATAGGATTATTCTGCTTTAGCTTATTCCTATAGTATTGTTAATAATTTCTATTGATGAAAGGGAATTATGTACATAAAATGATTATCTTTTTCAACATACTATCATTACAGAAATATATTATATTTATTGAAACATATATTATTTATAAATATATATATATAACATACATATAATACTAAAGGCATTTTTTCAATTATCCACCTATTACGTGCAAATGAATGTTTAGATTGACATCACCCTCATCTATCTATTTACAAATAAATACACACAATGGCGATATTCTTATTGGAGAATAGGTGATAAGTTATCACTGATAACTACATAATTGAAGAAATACAAAATTCAAAATATTATATTATATATCAGTGTACTTAATTCCATATATATCACATCGATATATATTATCGTTATTTATATCAAGTTAGGTAGGTATTATAGCCTACTATTATTATATAGATATTTATTGATTTACGTAGAATTTGTAGAATTTTACATTGAGATTCATTATCACTGATAATTTATCAGTTATAATTTATCACATTGGTCAATATTAAGCTACCGATCTATTAGAATTTTTTCAATAATAATATAATATAATAGATTATAGAGCTCAAAGTTATGAAAATGCCAGCATATGCCTGGAAGATTCAATGACATGAAATATATTATAATAACCATAGTCCATTGTCAATGGATTCACATATCTACACTGTGTATTCCTTAAATCTGGTTGGGCAAAATGCCGTTAAATCTTCGACAAGTGTAGCAATATTCTTTACCTTCATCCCAAATCAATATAATTTATTTAGCCAAACTATATAAAGAATATATTAACATCTAGATTAAAGAAGAATATAATATTTTTTATTAAAAGCATTATGGAATATAAAATGGTGATCGCAAGCAGATTCTTTTAGTGCAGTCTCTTGAGGACTTCTTATAGGACCTAATTACATAATTTATATCTGATATTATATATGTTAAAATATAACTTAAATTACATTACTAGAGTCAATGTATTTATTCAATAAAATGCAATTTTAGAATTTGAGACTTCGATATAATGAAAACCGTGGAGCTAATTACTTTGTAGAATAAAGTCGATCAGAAAAGTATTGCAATTAGGTTACATTGAGATAATAGCGGTAATACAAAATATTGATGCACTCTATAAATCAGTGGTTCCCAACCTATGGATCACTGAGTATTTTGTGTAGGTCCTGATCCAATTTCTAAAAAATAATATAAATGCTTTTATATGCAAATTGGATTTATGGTCGAGAAAAATTTAAGATGGAAATATATATTTAAATATATGTATATTAATTTTTATATGATTATTTTATGATTAATGTATAATAATAACAAAATAAAATTTGTCATTAGGTCATGGTATATTTTTTAATTAAGAATTATAAAAAAGGGACACGGTGAAAAAAGGTTAGGAACCACTGCTCTAAATATATATGCGAGAAAAGAAATTATTATGAGGAGTTGATTAAAGTATACAAACAAATTACAAAATAATTAGTATAATGATAACATATGATAAAATTGAAGAGTTATAAATATTAGTTTTTGCCAAAATGGCCCATTTAATATGTTATTAAATTATTATGGGGCCCATGCGTTTTTTTTGCCCGGGGCCCATAGTATGCTTAAGCCGGCCCTGATTATAATAGTTTACAAATTCTTATTATACATTCTAAGCGTATATACAAAGATATTTCGAATCAAATTTGCCTAAGATATAACACGTGTTATATGGGAGTATTTTATGTTTACGTTATTATAATGTTCATACGTTCCGCTGCTAGCAGTAGTATCGAAATCACTGACATATATATATATATATATATATATATATATATATATATATATATATATATATAGGTTTAATGCGATTTACATATTACAATATTTTCATTGTATACAATAATATATTATTAAATTAAATTAAATACAATATAAATTAGATTTTACTTGTCACATATATATATGCATATAATTTAAAACCTATATATTTTATTGTTTTGTTATATATTAGTAATGAACACTTAGTTTTCAACATATAATAATTTAAAACATATTATTTTACATTTTAAAAGTATATAGTTTAATACGAATTTACATTACAAACAATACTTTTTTCCCCGTAAAATGACTCTATTTAGGTGGCGCTGTTAGTAACAATAGGCTACAATAGCCTACATCCTGTTACTATGAAAATAGAATTACACGATTTGATGTAAGTGTTATATCTTTCATTAGAATAATATTTGGTATATATATATACATACATACACAAATATAATATATTATATTAAACTGAACCTTGTCCCATATAAACAATTCATGTTAAGAGCTGGCGTCCTTAGTAACGCGGTCATCTAACACGCGTATAACAATAGATAACAATAGACAACAATAGGCGTTATGACGTAACGATATCACACCCGTCCCGCCGTCTACAGGACACTATCGGAACTACTATAAAACAATTCGCCGGCATCATCTCGCAGACTACGGTCAAGGTCATGATACTAGGACATGGGGGAACCTCAGAGTGCAAGGTCATAGCTGCAGTCGGGGCTCTTTATCATCTCGTACAGGTATACCTGCACACTGCACTACAGGCTAATGTGTAGCATACTATAACATCTGCAATGCATGATTAATCACTATAGTGGTGTGTAGATATATGTGTATATATTAGTGTTGGAAACGGTTTCGAATATCGAATCGAATATTCGAATATTTGAATATTCGATTCTTTCAAATAGTAAATTTTCAAATTTGACAGATATTCGAAAATGTCGAATACCTAAATCTATTTATTCGAAAATTTCGAATAACTAAATCTAATTATTCGAAAATATCGAATACCTAAATCTAATTATTCGAAAATGTCGAATGTTTAATTTAACTATTCGAAAAAAACGTTGAAAGGCATATACTGCATATATTTTATTATACAATAAACAAATAATTTAATACTATTTACCCTAGGCTATTTACTTCCGTGTTAACCTTTTTAACCTTGCTCTCGAATTCTGAAGAATATTTTATATGGCTTCAAATATTTTAATAAAAAAAGTTCAAAATTATGTCTAGAGAAATTAGACTTATTGATAATTGTCAATGATTGAATCATTGATAATCATTGATAATCATTACATAATCATTAATCAAAATTCATAACCCTTTTTAAATATATTTACTATTTAAAACATTCAAAGTGAATTTATTTACTATTTTAAACCTTTAAAATGAATAATTTAACTATTAGAAAACTTTGTATACTTAATTTAATACAAATAATATTATTTTAAACCTTTGAAGTGTATTTATTTACTATTTTACAAATTAGAAATGAATAATTTTACTATTAGAAAACTTTGTATACTTAATTTAATACAAATAATACTATTTTAATCCTTCAAAGTGTATCTATTTACTATTTTACCCCTTAGAAATGAATAAATTAACTATTTGAAAACTTCGAATACTTAATTTAATACAAATAATACTATTTAAAACCTTCAAAGTGTATTTATTTTATATTTTAAACCTTCGAAATGAATAATTTTACTATTAGAAAACTTCGAATACTTAATTTAATACAAATAATACTATTTAAAACCTTCAAAGTGTATTTATTTACTATTCTACACCTTCGAATACTTAATTTAATAAAAATAATACTATTTGAAACCTTCAGTGTATTTATTTACTATTCGAAACCTTCGAATACTTAATTTAATAAAAATAATACTATTTGAAACCTTCAAAGTGTATTTATTTACTATTCGAAACCTTCAAATACTTAATTTAATAAAAATATTACTATTTGAAACCTTCGAAGTGTATTTATTTACTATTCGAAACCTTTGAATACTTAATTTAATAAAAATATTACTATTTGAAATCTTCGAAGTGTATTTATTTACTATTGAAACCTTCGAATGAGTGAAAAATCTGAAAATTACCAACACTAGTATATATATATATATATATATATATATATATATATATTTAGTAAAAAGTGATAATTATATTATATACATTTTTTTTTCAAAATATACTAAATATATTTTTTAATTATAAATATATTAATTATGTTATCCCTGTTTTATTTATTTTTAAATAAATATTTTAATTATTGGTTCTTTTAAATAAATGTATATATATATATATATATATATATATATATATATATATATATATATAAGTGCACACACTTGTGCGTGTGAGCGTGTATGTTTAGATGTCTTTGTGTGTATGTTTATATATTTACTCATGAATCAACAGAGTATCACGTATACATGATATAGGTATACCTATATCATTCTATATTATAATTAAATACAGAAAATCGTTTGCAAAACAGATGTACCCCACCCACATATGCCTAATATTAATAAATTGAATTCGCAGCAATACTGGTAGATATTATAACCTCTATATGATCACACACAAACACAGTGAGCAGTTTATATTGTATATATATATATATTGTATACTATATATAGTATACTATAGTATACTATTGTATATATACAATGTATACTGTATACTATAATATGAGGTGATAGTGTATTATCAATATTTAATTAAATTAAACCGTATTTAAATATAAAGTTATTATATTTCATATAATCTAATACTATATTATTTGTAATTCATTGTTTGAAATTAATTGTATATATATATTATAAATATATATATATATATATATATATATATATATATATATATATATATTTGTAATGTCGTGCTCGTCAATACACACATATATACTTATATATATATAATATATGAATACCTCTAAATATATTGTAAAGTTATCATTTGTAACCTACTTATATATAACAATAAGATTATAATATGTTGTCAACAAGGAATAATGAACTTTTAATTACTTCGTGATTCATGAGTAATGAATGAAATTCCTTCATATTTTGTATTTGATAATTACAATTTGATACATTATGCCATATTATTAAATTATTTGTGATAATATAATAACATATAAAGTTAATCAAGGTATTTAAATATATAAAATATAATTAATATATATATATTATGTATTAAATATAAAACTATACTTTTTATATTTAAATATAATTAACTTTACTATAGTACATAGCATATAATGTTTATAGATAGACATACTATTTTTTATCTCGGTCATCAACTGAATCTGAAATATTATTATTAGTATTATTAAATTCTACCTATTATATAAGTATATAAGCTATTGCCCTCCATTGTTCTAAACACGTCAGCCTCTTAAGTCACGCATGCGCGATAGATAGCGCCAGGATCCTCATCACCGGTCATGCGGAACGAGAAAGAGTATCGTTATTTCACGAGAACCCGCGAGAGCAGTGCCCTCAGGAATCCGGCTCTGCTGCAAGTTCTCAAGTTCTACGGCTGGAACACCGTGTCCATCATAGCGGATAACTCGGACTCAATCCTGCCGGTTATTATATATATATATATATATATATATATATATTATTATTATTATTATTATTATTATTATTATTATCAGATTTAGGTACAAGTACCTGGGTAATTGTAGAAGCATTGCTGCTTGTCGAGACAATTACCCTATATATATATATATATATATATATATATACAGTGAAAGCCGCTTACATCGACATGGTTGTGTAAGCTCCAAAAATGTCGATATAGGCGGATTGTCGATATGAGCGATAGGGGCGTATCCCTAATGATGTATAACACATTAGTTTATATATAATTAATTGTATGTAATAATATAATATATGCATATAATATAATAATAAAAAAGGTTTAATAATATTATTATTATTAATATTTAATAACTAATTATTTACACACCCATCGAAATTCAATCAAAGAATATATTAAAAAGTATTACTTAAATGTATATAGTATATTATAGTATAGTAGAATATATAATATATAGTATAGTATACTATATAGTATAGTATACTATACTTAACTATAAAGTATAGATTATACTTAACCTATATAGTATACAGTATAGTTAGTGATGGGCAGGATCGCGATAATTGACCGGCGATCCTGGATCGGCTTATTTGATTCACGATCTTTATATTTATAAAAATATTTTTCTATTTTATTATTTATGTTTTTGATATTTTTTGTTATATAGTTATATAGTTATATCTTATTTTCAAATTATTGCATGTATGTATATATGCACACTATAGTATACTATTAGTTTATATATTCGAAATACAATGATGTATAATAGATAATATGATGATATTTAGACATATTGTATAATAATGAATTACTTTATTAAATATAACATATAGGATATAGAACAAATAAAAAAACCTAATGGAAAATATGACGTAACAATTCGTGATGCGACATGTTAGCAAGTTGCGCTCATACCTTTGATACTGTTGATATTATGACTAAAATCTACTCTAAGAATTGTTAATTACAATTGAGCTCATATAACTGCATCTGGTGATGCAATGCACCACCGACTTGTACTCGATAAAGAGAGTTGAACCATGCAATGCATTTATATATCATATAATAGTTTATAGTATTACCGTGCCATATGTTACTATAATACAATATATTTAACTATATATAGTATTACTTATAATGGATAACATGATATTGAGATATAAATTGAATATAAATATATAGCTACACAATGAGTCATAGGTGTTAGTACGTAATAGTGACGCCAGTAATTAAGGGTACTATATACTTGTGTATAGTATACTGACACAATAATATATGACTACGGATTATATAGTTCATTGTTACTTTCCTACTTTTTACTTATGTTAATGTTTTGATATTTGTATACGATACAAACTATATCAACAACTGAGTAAAAACTTTGTATCTCTCGCGTACTTTAGTATTATAAAACTATAATATTATAATTCATTTTATTTAACATAAATAGAAATTAGTATTAATACTGATATATATATTTATATATGATATATATGATATATATGATATATATATATACTTGTATACAAGTAGTGTATAATATACAATATGCAATATGTTTATATAATATGATATAATATATTATAGCATATTATATTATATATTTTACATATTTGTAGGCGTATATAAATATTTACCAATTACGTAAGGATATTAAAGATCAAGTTATTTATAGATATACTGACGGTATTGAGTAGTATGGGGAATAGCAATGAATACTATGGGAATAATTTTCATACAAATTACAATTTTGTAAATAATTTGTTTTATAACCAAATTTGTCGATATAAGTGGATTCAATTCCAAATATTACCTTATAAATATGTCGATAATGCCGAATTATCGATATAAGTGGATTGTCGATGTATGCGGATTAATTTACATGTAAATAGGTGTAAATCCAACAAAAATATCTCGAAATGTCGATGTAGCCGAATTATCGATGTAAGTGGCTGTCGAAGTAAGCGGCTTTCACTGTATATATATATATATATATATATATATATATATGCGTGTATGTGTATATGTATGTGTGTATGTGTGCACACATGTGATAACTAATAATAGAGTACTTATTAATAATATTAGATATATCTATAGAGTAGGCAAATAAATAGAAAATATAAAAAAGCCGAGGATAGAACCACATGGAACTCCACTGCACACTGTGCACACATGGGTATATTACTAAGCTAATAAATATGAAATCCTTAACAAATGAAGTATGATAATGAAATTAACCACATGCCAATATACTTAATAAATCCCTGCGTTAAATAAGAATATTGTATCGAATGCAGTATGGTGTGACGTGTACAAAATGAGAAGAATCGAGCGACTTATACAGAGTATCAGTAGTGGATGAGAGCAGTTTAGTTGTATAGATGCGCTCTGATATATCACTATATATATAGTGATATACTATATATGTTTTACAGTAGTAGGTTGTTATTCTGAAGATAACATATCGGTTGGGGACTTGCAATAATTTCCATTATTTTACTATTTATGAAAAGTTGATATATCGTTCTATATATATAGCTCACAATAGTTCATAATATCATACGTATCGAGAGATGGTTTCATCAGGATTGGATTAATAATAACTTATTTTAAATATGATAATATCATCATTAAGTGATTCAGAAATAAAATTCGAGATCGAATATGAAAGTAAAACTATATATTTACTGGGTTCCCAAAGCTTTTAATTAAACGGACATTGAACGGGAGTAATTCATGATAACTAAATATTTTAAATAATATACTAGGTTTTCAAGTACACCCACAATGATAGACGAAATCATAATAAAATCATGGATCCCAATAATGGAAGGATATATAAAACTAGATCATTTATATATTATAGAGTGAATATGAGGGCTAACTTCGGAGCTAACTTCGGAGCTAACTATGCCAGTGTAATATAGTCAGTAATATGATACATATATCGTACACCACCATATCTATACACCAAATCCATATATATATATATATATATATATATAGATAAACACGATATAAGATAAGTGTATACAGTTGTGTTTGGAAGTATTGTTTATTATATTACCAATTGTTCTATTTATGGTAATCATAGTATCATGGTAAATATCTTTTGGTAACTTGAACCAATATATATACATATATATTGTTATTATTATTGATATTTTATTTGGTGGATTCCTTTCATCCCATCCAGGACCTTAGATGAAGTTTTCACTTATAACCATATATGGCTCTATTGTCCCTTCGAATCCACTCTCATGTTGAAGCATCCATGGTTTTAAAGAGATCCTATCATTTATTTATAAACAATAATATAGGATCAATTCTAAAATGTATTTTAATACCTCATCAATGACCCCTTTTATGGATTATATATTTGAACCCGTGTTCTACTGATTGTGTATCAGGTGCCTTCGCCAACTGAGCAACACAGGCAGTTTATATATATATATATATATATATATATATATATATATATATATATATACAATGTATACAATATTAATTAGTCATTTACCTATCTTGTTATATATCTATAGATTAATTACTGTTAACCGTAATTTAATAAGTAGAATATATGTAATAATCAAAGCTATGCATCTATAACTACAGTATAACTACGTTATATTCCTGTACACATTAGATACGCGCATGTGTATTCGGTAACCGGAAGAACGGGTCACGTGGTGCAGGTTACAGTTCGCGCATGCGTAGAGCTGTACTTGTATACGTGTTATACGTGTTCTAGGCGAACATTTAGAGTAATAGTTTAATATATTACTATTACAACGTATTATTATACTATATATAGATATGTATAATATCCTGAAAGTACTAGTTCTATCTGATGTATGACCCTTACATATGTCTGCTACATATGTCTGCTACATATGTCTGATACATATGTCTGATACATATGAGCGGTTATCCGTGCATCTCCGTGCGACGCGTGTTAAACATATATTAACCCTGTTCATGTGTACGTATGTGTGTGCCATGCACTGTACGATGTACAGTGTGCGTGTGTGTGTGTGACATACACCGTGAGTCATGATAACTATAGCAGCACGTGAGATCATGTGATTACAAAACACATGTTAATATAACATGCTTTGTACGCGTGCAATTAACATGTCACGTTTTAACGGTTCGTCGTTGAATTCATTGCCGTTAGTATGCTATGAATACAGGGCGTTGGTATTACTATGCAATATAACATACATATATAGGATAATAGGTAAAACACCCTATAGGAAATATATATTTAAAATATAATATATAATATTATATATAAGAAAGTTAGTTTTGTGAGAAATTTTCGGGTTTTTTTAAAACGAGGTTCTATTTTAATATGACAATTCAATATAAAATATAACTTTATATATATTAGTAATATTTATATATATATATATAAAATATAATAGATGTAATAATTAGATTATTACATTTTGTGAAGAAAAAACATTATGGTGTCGTCATATATACCATAACTTTTAACTAAACATATATGTTTAGTAATAACAATCATACGTGTACATATGCACACATAAGTACTATATACGCTACTAATAAGTACTATATAAGTATATATGCTATTTCTATGTATATTATGTTGTTATCATTGGTGTATTGGTCATACGGACATTAGACATACTAAGTTATACAGAGAGAACTGAGTTATCAATAATCCTCATATTTGTAAGTTCATTATAAATAATGTGTGTGTGTGTATTTATATAATAAACGATGTTATATTATTTAAATATTAGAATAATATGATATAAGAATTAATTTTTAAATTTATTAAATCCTATCTAGATAACAGAAAAAATGACATCTATTAATATTATACATTCTAATAATATATAATACTATTGGGATACCGAAGGGATCGGTATTTGGACATTACTATTTCCTACAACAGTTAGCAATGAAACACTATTTGCGGCTGATACTTCATTAACAATATCTCCTGACAATATCGATACCCTTAAATTAGAAACTACAGTTATATTAAACTACATTATTTATTGGTTTGAAATTCATAAATTAACAGATATATATACTTTTATATTTTAAACCTCCATTAAATAAATATTTTAATTATTGTATTAATCATATATATATTATCTATATATTTACTATACACTTTATGAGTTTATTTAAAATAAATGATCATCAATATTATATTCACTAAATAAATCAGTCTCACATATTACATCCGATACACTATATTTACTGCGGTATGACTCTTTATTTATAACATATTTATATTATTGTGCTGAAATATAGGGCAATACTTAAACACATATTATTAAAACATCATGTAATATATAAAGGCTATGCATTTAATAACAAATAAACACACAATCATATACACCATCTTATTAATTACACTTACATTTATTTACACTAAACCAATAAATAATAATAATTCAATCTTACTATCAGTAGATAATATTATATATTTTAATACGTTATGTTTTATGTAATAAGTATTTCATAATTTAAATAATAAATTCACACTCCTTTTAAATACAAATAAAAGATATAATCTAAGACAACCGAGAGATTATATTATTAAAAAAACAATATTTACACAAAGTAATAATGGTATATATAAATGGGATAAAACACTGCAGTGGAATGTACTTCAAAAATGAGATAACAAATATCAAACTTTAAAAAACATTAAAAAAAAATAACATTAAATATAAAAATAAAAAATGAATTACAAAATGTATATGTATTTATGTATTTATGTTATATTTTATTTTTGACGGCAGCCATTTAAATTTGTATTGAGAAACGTGATGGTATCATATTGAGCAAGGAAACAAAAATAAATAATAAAAGAGAAAATTAAGAAACTAAACAGAAAATGTACTTAACTAAATAAATTACTATTCTATTCTATATATATCCTATATCCTATGACTGGAAAAATCTGAAAATTAATCCAGTAAAATTAAACTAATTCATTAATAACATACTAAATATATTACCCGAGATACAGGATACGACGAAAACATATATGTCGTATACGACAAGTCCAATGTTACGAGAAACACAGTATATACATACTTTAATACAATATATAAAGAAATATATGCAGAGATCGATACCTCTAAAACAAATTATCATTTTAGAATAATATCCTGTGAAAGCGGAAATATCAACTAAGAGAGAAAATAATTCCACGAAGACTCACAAATACTCTTAAATACAGCCAGCCATCAACGGAATATATCAGTACTTTATAGAATTCACAACAATCATTAAACATAAGAGTGACCTGAATTTATTAAAATAAATATCAACATAATTTAGAGCGCTGTATGTAACAAAAAGTCAGATTCTAAAACTTAAATGAGATAAGTGGTGAGTTAAATGTATACAGAGAACAACTATATAAGTCTTTATAAAGTATGTAGGGGAAACTATCCGAATATGGAGAATGCCTGGATACGTACAATCTCGGTATCTCAGAAATTATAAATCATACAAAATAAAATTAATAAATAAAATTAATATATAAAATATTCATAATTATATAAATAGACTAAATAAGTATTTTTTAATTATTTAAAATAATGCAGATATATACAATAAACTGATTTTTGTATTACATTTTTAAATTTATTAACAAAATGTCAACTTAAAACCTTCTCAAGCATATATAAATTTATTACTTTAAAATATAACAATATATTATTAATAAATAAAGCATTCTAAACATTATATATTTAATTGCTATATTTTATCAAATATTAATTAAGTTATAAGTATATAATACGGACACTCATTTTATAAATTTATTAATACGTTCCATGCTTATTATTTAGATACTTCACGTGTAATTATTAATTAATAAAATATTAATAACAAATAAATTAATTACTAATTATATTAAATTATTCATTAATCAATTACTATAATTTTAAAATATAATGTATATAGTGGTATATAGGGTTTCCGTATTATAACACAGAGTGTCAGTATTTGAACATGGGTACCGAATACGGACAACCCCGTTATCTTTTGAATGACAAGATTAAATAAAATTGTATAATCACATTAATATCTATAATCATATAATATAAATATATTGTAATTTTTGAATACAAATATGA
The DNA here is from genome assembly GCA_964019155.1 of Osedax fenrisi. Taxonomy (NCBI): domain Eukaryota; kingdom Metazoa; phylum Annelida; class Polychaeta; order Sabellida; family Siboglinidae; genus Osedax; species Osedax fenrisi. The sequence continues at coordinate 11,750,527 of OZ025243.1, forward strand.
TGTAATAAATGTTAAGACGATTCGTTGTTAAAGTATCCGTATTAGGTTAATTCTCATATATAAAGGTAATAATAATAATAAATGTATTTAATAAAATGCAATAGTTTATAATATTGACTGTTAATAAAGTATTATCTATTATTATAATACGAATTAAAATATTATTCCTAATAGAAATTCTTATGGAAATTGAATAACCATTACCTACGCAGGCTGTTAACGTATACATAGTTGTCAGCGGACATGCGTAGTACGAACTTTCCTTAATGCATATAGTAAACATACCTCATTAATATTAAATGTTTTAGTCTATTTTTGATAAGACAATATGTGTTTAATTTGTGTCTGATGCATTAATGAGCCAACTCAGCCACACAGAAAATTATATATATATATATATTCTCTATATATTTTCTATATATTCTCTATATATGCTCTATAAATTGTATTAATTATTATTAATTATTTTAAATTGTTCCACTAAATGATGCATACAACCCAGCCTACTTTAAATCGACTAGACGGCTAATGCTATGAAAGAAATGATAGAAGCTAACGACATGCACGTACATTCTATGTTGACATTCACCGACGCCGCCTATCAACCGATGAGGCAACTAAAAGTTCGTATTCGTTAGAGTATCTGACCGATAAGTTAAATACCATTATTTCCTATACACGAATTGTTTATTTTATAGGAATCGACTGCTAGAATTTTTCTGATTTTTGCAAGATCAAGTAAATTTGTCGATATAATGTGTGAGGTCAGTTATAATATATATATATATATATATATATACATATATATATATATATATATATATATATATATATATATATATATATATATATATATATATATAATTAATATACGTGTATTATAACACGTATATTAATTATTTTATTAATTCACAATTTAACTTATATGTACTATTATTTATAATTAGTATATATTACTAATGGCATGTACACAAGTTAAACGCGTATTACATTTATCTACCGTATCACACACATGTGTAAATTGAACGCGAAGGCCTACAAAAACAAGATGTTCGGACCGAGGTTTCAATGGATCGCTTGGAGAAACATCACCAGATACATAAGTAGGGAGAGAGACAGAATAGACTGCAGTCTTGCACAGGTTTCTAAGTTACTGCATGTATATTATTTGCGTAATGTTTGTATATATATATATATATATATATTAACACTAATAGAATATCGAATACAGTATATTAATAGTATATTTGTATATATTATGTAAATAGTATGTGTATAACATGTATTCAATATATCATATATATATATATATATATATATATATATATATATATATATATATGTTTGTGCAATTTAAATTCGATTGATATGTTATTAACCATATTTATACATTATATATTGAGATGATCAATCATCAGAATATATATATATATATTTTTTCACTAGCTATGTATATAATTGTATATAGTGCATAGAGTGTACACTATGGGCGCCGAACAGGGGGGGGTTTGGGGGGTTGCAACCCCCTGGCAAAATAATGGAGGGGTTTTGATACCTAAAACCCCCCCTGCCATTTAGGTAAAATGAAGAATTTTTCTTATGACCATTCTCTATAATGTGCGATGGAACCCAAGATATAACTTTGGAAAACCAGGAATCGATTGTGATTAGATACATTGATGAAAATCTAAAAGTACAAGAACAATGTATAGGATTTTATTCATCTACATCAAGTATTGGCGAATCTATTGCAAATATTCTGAAAGATACAATTATTCGTCTCAGTCTATCCATGTTTAATTTACGTGGAAAATGTTATGATGGAGCGTCTAATGTGCCAGCTTTATACAAAGGAACAAAAGCTCTGATACAAAAAGAACAACCTTTGGCATATTACACACATTGTAGTTCTCATCGCCTCAATCTTGTTTGTAAATCTGCTCAATGTAAAGCTTTACTTGGTTCTCTATCCATTGTGAATGATATTGGTGTTATTTTTAGAAAATCTGGAAAATTTATCAATTTATACCAATATATTGATAATAATAAAACCAGATTCAAATAAATATGTCCTACAAGATGGACAGTCAGGTGTAAGGCTATATCAGCAGTCTTAAATAACTATTTAGATATTATAAATGCATTAGAAAAACTGACAATGGCAAGCGGAAATAGTACTGAACTAATCGAAAAAGTATATTCATATAATAATACTCTACTAGAAACACCTACATATATTTCATTAAATATAGCATTTGATATATTCACTTTATTAGAAAAATTGGTTAGTGTTACCTATAGCTTATACTAATTATTATTGATTGAAATATATATTTATATTAATTATATTAATTTATATTTATATTAAAATTATAAGTTATAAAATATATCTCACTAGATAAGTGTAATTGGATCAAAGGTTACTATCAATGAAGATGTTGTTTTACTCATTAATATGTTAATCAAGTAGGAATAAACACATGAGTTATCACATTTATTTAGAATAGATTTTAAAAGAATCTGAAAATCTATATTTGCTACCATTACGTAATATTAGAAAACGTAAAATTCCATCACAGTTTGTATCATATATTAATATATATATATATATATATATATATATATATATATATATATATATATATATATAATCTTATTTATTTATAATTATAAATATTGTTAGACTTGTTAAGGGCCAGCACAACACCCTGAGTTTAACATGGTGGAGATAGGAAAATCATGTAATACTAAAAATAGATTCAATCTATGTATACTTCAAAATATTAACCAATTTTTTTATAATATATAACTAATATTTATCTACAAATATAACTATCGACTATGAGATTTAGATTATTAAAATTATATTAAAAAAGGACTAACATAATAGCTATTTCTAGAAAAAAAAATATGTAAGAAATTTCAATAAAATATAAAAAATATTATATATCATTGAATAATGTATTAGTTTTATATAGTTATATCCGAAGAGTAACATAATATTAATATACTGTGAAAATGTCATGTTATTTGAATAAGTATTTCTAAAATCGAAAGTGGTGCAAACATAGATGGTAATAGTTTTTTTTAATTCAGAGATATTCACGTTTTTAAAATTAGAGATTAGAAAAAATTATCATATTTATATGAACTATTTTTCAGCTCGTATTTATAAATGCTATATATATATATATATATATATATATATATTATCTTATATATTTATTAATTTAATATTAATTATTTTTATAGAAACAACAAAATTAATCAATTTATTGATGGTACAACCAAGTACGTCAGTGTCCTGTGAGAGAAGCTTTTCTTTGTTAATGCTAATGTTAAGAAGATTGTAGACGTGGTTAAGGTCACAAATCAAACAGCAAAAATAAACATATTGTCTATCTGCAATGAACATCAGGATATATTAGATTCTATTGACAACAATAAATTGATAAGAATTTTGCCAAAGAAATAATTGTAGAAACATTTTTATCAGTATAACATAATAAATATATAAACTATTTTGGGATTTATTCTTGTTATAATATACATATTTATTTAAAATATTCTAGATATGTTCATTATGGGATTCATATTTTATTAATTAACTCAGTATAATTATAATTATATGTTTTAACATTTAAAATAAATCATAATTTGTACTCTATTATATGTTACAAGATATATTTTAAAATAATGACAGTCTAGTTGATAAATTATACTTATTTCTTAAAACCCCCCTGGGAAAAACTAGTTCCGGCGGCTATAGTGTACACTATATAAATCATATCCTATTAACTATAGTTAATTTGCGTACGTCGATTGTATAGTGTATGTAGGTCATACGTACTACTACGCGCATACCAGCATGTATTCTACCATTATACCTACTACTTTCCCTCAAAATAAAAACCGCATTTGCGAATATTCGCTAATATATGCTATGTTTTATCTATAAAAACCGCGATTATTATAACCATATATGGCTATAATCACCCTTCGAATCCGCTCTCATGTTAAGGCATCCATGGTTTTAACGAGAGCCGATCATTTATTTATACACAATTATATAAGATCACTTCTAAATAATATTTTAAGACCCATTTTATAAAATTAATAAATGGTCCGGACGAAGCTCGAACCCGTGTCCTAGTAGTAGCTACTACTTGTGTGTCTAATGCCTGAGCCAACTGAGCCACAAGACAGTTAATCTATATATATATATATATATATATATATTTATTAAATTATTAGTATGATTGGATATCTATTTTTAGATATCTATTGATGTTTACGTTACTACATAAAACGCGGGCAATACACTTCTATAGTAACCTTTATTACCTTATGATTTATGATGACAACAATATCCTACTTGAATTCTATAGAATATAGTATACTTCGTATGTTTCCTTCACCATATAAGGAGCGAACATTGATTATAATGTCAACAGACATTGTTCAGTAGATACTATACAGCGTATTTCATGTAAATATGTTCATACTCGATATTTTATAATGATTAAATCCTAGCGAGCGACGAGTTCATCATGTCACGTGTTAGAGACAATATTCTAGTATTATTGTTAGTATATACATATATATATATATATATATATATTACAATTGTTTATTATTGAGAATATATTCATGTAATGATTGGTTGTAGAGATATACTACATTCGGTAATGTGAATATAATGTCCGTGTTATGTCCTTGCCTAATTATATACATAATTATTATACATGTGGATATGAAACCGTGTGTTGACTTGTGAATAATACTGCAGTATGTCACGCATGCGTGTGTTATTCTACTGTTGACAATGATGCATTATTGTATTATCTATTTCTTGTAAATTATATTAATGTGAATGTTTCAAGTTTTACATTGCAAGGTACCCAAGAGATAAATGAAATATTACCTATAGGTAAAATTAAAAATAATTATAAAATTTACATTTGAATTCGATCGTTATATTATTGTAATCGAGGAAGATTATTATCCTTTCTACATAAACATCAATATAAGCCTAGTTAACACATACAGCGAATGATTACCGATATAAGCATTACTGCATTACGTAATTGTTGATCATCGTTACCATATAGATACTCTGTTAACCCCTACTGACCCCTATTGACCCCTATTGACTCCTATTGACCCCTATTGACCTCTATTGACCGCTCACGTGACAGATTGAGTTGGTCAGCACCGACATAATCATGGTAGAAGACGTGATGAACAACGCTTCGTACGACAGTACCGTGGTAACAGATCTAGGATACGTTAGTCATAAGCTATGACTCATAAGCTATGACTCATAATCTATGAGTCATAGCGTGTTGCATGGTAGTCGATATGTTTATCATATGTTAGTAGTAGTAGTATTTACCCTATTATAATATAGTTGTATAGTACACGAGATGTACCCTATAGGGTATAATATATTATAGTAGTGGGGTATACCCTATAGGGTTAGTTACCATGATGTGTAGTCAATATTAAATTGTATACAATGTATATATATATATATATGTATGTATGTATATATATACATACAGTATTATCAAAGATATTGTGAAGTAAAGATATTGCACTCCCTATCTATCTCTAATACCTCAACATTTAAAATAATCTGACTATTAACACTAGATGGCGACATATTATATCAAATGTTATATCATGTGATATTTTTATTTAAATTTATTGTTTTCTAATTATATACATACATTTAAAATCATTAAAATATAATACAAATTATAATACAATACATGTAGTTTTTTTTAATATTATAATTTATAACAATATATTTATCATTTATTTTATTTGTTAATAACTATTCAGTGTATTCTATTGTTATATAATTATATTATCATTTTAAAATCATGTCAATACATATTATAATACAATATACATGTATATTATACATAGAATTATAGTTTACAAACTATAAATCTATGATATTGTATATAATTTATTATTTACAATTACAATAAATATAGAAAATTATTATTATACAAATATTAACACTAGATGGCTATATCAAATTATTAGGTTACACAAATTTACACAAGTGCAATATCTTTCCTTTGGAAAATCTTTGGTATTATAGTACACTTGATAGGGTACAATCTCTGTTATGAGAACTACTGTAATTCTCCTATAGAACAATACCAGTATATATAGTGTACTATAGTATGTGTACTATACTAAAGTATGTCTTCTTAAATTCAGTAAATTATTCATTTTAATAATATATAGGAATAATAATGTAATACCTATAATCGAATAACATGTGCTCCATTTTTATAATATATGATTATTGTTATAGTATCGACACATCGTTTCTATAGACGTACGACGATCTAGAAGCTCAGTACCACGACTGGTTGCGACGTCTACCGGAAAGCGTGATATCCACTTATCCGGACGATGTCCTCGATTCTCCGATACGGGGCTATGACGTGGATATGTTGTGGGCGTCGGCTAAGGCATTGCATAACACGGAGGCGGAGCTAGCGGTTGTCAATCAAACGCTGCTGGATTTCGGATACGACAACGAAACGATGGCCGATATTCTGTACGGGGAAATCGTGAAGTTACGTTTCTACGGATGTTCGGTTAATAAATCGCAGCGTTGATTGTGGAGTTCTGAATTTTAAATGATATTATAATTTACAGCATATTTTTATTATTTTTATTTCTATATACACTTTTGAGAAATCATGTATCATTTATTTAAGTATCTAAATAAATATTAAATTAATATATATATATATATATATATACAGAGCCGGCTTAAATATACTTTGAACCCCATAATAATTTATAACTATAAAATTGTCATTCTCGTTATAACATATATATATATATATATATATATATATATATATATATATATATATATATATATATATATATATATATATATATATAATATATATATATATATATATATATATATATATATATACGTATATTAAATCTGTGTAATATAATACTTCGCAAGATATTACTAAATTAATTAGGAATAAGTGATGATATAATTATAATTAAATATTTATTTTACGCTATTTTCTCTCTGCAAAATGATTAATAATATATTCGGTATTAATTTCATTTAATTGCTTTGATTCTAAAGATAATATTGCCAGATTTGAAGTTTCTGTGTATCAGATGATTTCTTAGATATTTCTTTATCAATTTAAATGTCGAGAAACTTATCTCTTTGTTACCCATATATGCCGTTAAATACAGGTATACCTGTATCTATAGATAAAGGATGATATAATACATGTAGGTATATTCGAAATATAATTTCATCATTTGGATATATCGATATACATGATCATCTATATTATATGTTAATATTTTTATAGTACATTTATTTTTTATTTATATTTAATGTTATAATATATTTTGAATTACAACTCATCCTATTTACAAATTAATTGCGAGTAATAGCGGGATATATATTTAAGTTGGATACACTTAGAGTTTACAGATTTTATAGAAAAGAAACGTCACTATGTGACTACATTATATTTTTTAGTGAAGATAAAATAATTTATAGTATAAATAATACATATTTATATATATATATATATATATATATATATATATATACGAATAAAACCTACTATTAACAATCCTCTTCATTGATTTTTCAAAAGCATTTGACACAATAAACCGAAAAAAAGATAAAAGAAATACTTATAAAATATGGCATACCGGAAGAAACAGTTAACGAAATCATGATGCTCTATAATAACATTCGATCAATGGTACGTTCACCAAACGGATATACACCTTTCTTCGATATTACAACCGGAGTGTTACAGGGAGACACACTAGCTATTTATTTTTATAATCTGCCTTTTTATAATTTACGACTATATTCTAAAAACATCTTTGGATAATGACAGATAACTCAGTATACTTTATCTGAAAGAAGAAGCAGATGAAATGCCGCTGAACAAATTACCGACATAGCTTATAGTATACGTACTACATATTACGTAGACGAGATTGCCGTAACAAGTAATACCTTAAATGATGCCAATAATCTATTACTGAAAATTGAACTAGCCGCTAAAGAAATTGGACTTAACATCAATACTTATAAAACAGAATACATCAATTTTAGCCAGAACAATAACCTACATATGGAAAGTATACTTTCCGCCTATATATATAGGCGTAAATATAATAAAACGAGTAGAAAACTTCAAATATCTAGGAAGTTATATTAAGGCAACTGACAGAGATGTAAATATAAGAATCGCTAAAGCCTGGGCCGCTTTAAATAGCATGCAATCAATATGGAAATCAAAGTTAAGGCTATGTACCGGTATGGGATGTCTAATGTATAAGAATAGGGAAAAATGCCCTAATTCTAAAGCCTACTTCTCATTCAATAATTAATGGATCGACCTAAAATAAATTGTAACTTATTTAGTAAATATGGAACTACAAAAATTACTATACAAAATTTCAAATTTTTTTGGGGATAGTCAAATAATTTTTGGTTAACATTTTTTTAATTTATTTAATTTTTTTTAGTCATTTTTTTTATACTTTTTTTTAATTTAAAAAAAAATGTGTATAGTAATTATTATGTATTGGTATATAATATACATTCTCTGAAAAAATTATTGAAATCGGTTAATTATTTACAAAGTAATAGGAATTTGAACAAAAAAAAAAATTATTCTGAGATAATCAACTTTAAAGTTTTTTTTTAAAGCTATTTTTCATTGAAATTTTTAAAGTACGTGTTTTAAAACGCTTTTTTTTAACACTTATACGTAATATTTTCATTCAAAATTTTAAAATCTAATAGTTAATATATTAAATATTCGAATTCAATCATAAAAAAAAAATGATAAATTAATTTATTTTGATACCAGTACATAGCCTTAAGTGAAGGTCTCAAAATAAACTTTTTCAGAGACGCAGTTGAATCAGTACTTGTTTACAGATCCGTTACATGGACTCTAACACAATCGATAGAAAAGAAGATTGACGGCGCGTCCGTAACGAATACATCCTGGAGAGTTCATCTAACAAATGAACAATTATATGGTGGTATACCAAATCAGCAAATCAATACGAATGCAAAGATTAAGGTTTTCCGGACACTGTTGGAGAAGCAAAGATTAACTGGCAAGCGATCTAATACTCTGGCAACCACATCATGGTAAACAAAAACGCGGACGACCAGAAAAGATGTGCATCGATCAATTAAGAGACGATACGAATCTTACAACGATAGACGAGATGAAAACAGCGATGGAGGATATAGCATGGTGACAAAATCATGTTATGGATTACCGAGCAAGCTCGTAGAGGAGGAGGAGAAGATATATATATATATATATCTTATTGTATCTATGTAGACAGGAAGTCAATTACTATTTTATTATCATTTATTTATATAGTTTATTTTAACTTGCTTTAAAATTAAGGGTAATTGTCTTGATAAGCTTTAGCTTCTATAAAATCCCGGGTGTATACCTATAGGTTTATAAGATCTGATTTACAAGATTTATAAATCTGATAATAATAATAATAATATATATATATAATACATTCATTATTATATAACGTTGACAATTTGTCCTATATACTTAGCCTAAAAATGAGCATACTATGACAATAACTATAATATACTTAAATAGTTTCTATTATGACTTGAGCTAATATCCAGATTATAACCCTTAAAATGTATTCTTTGTTAACATAACAACTTAATATCATAAATAATTCTCCTTACGTTTATCCAGTATCGTTTATATATGTATAGTTGATAAATTAATACTTTATACATTTGTTTCATAAAATTGTATCTTAACATAAGATTTGTACGGGATGATCAGTATTATCATGTTATTCAACATATCTATTAATTTCCATATAAAGTAGAAAATAGTGCATTTTTTACGTAACAAATATACCCATGAACGATATATGGATAACCAGTTATTAGTTTATATAGCAATACAATTGTTATAGGTTTCTCATATTATTTAAACTTTAAATTTTAAAGTATATTTAAATATAAAACAAACTATATTATGATATCTAGATCTGAATCATTGTCTACTTCTTACTTTTGACCAGTAATCATTATATTGTTTTATATTAGAAAATATATTAATAATTAAATATTTAGTGTTCCTTTTATTGCAAGCCATATAATCAGATTACCATTATATACATGTATATATCGACTTATTATCCACATGTCCTTGATTATATTGTGATCAGTCTAGCTCTATAGTTAATAGATATAATAAGTCACGTGAAATCACAGATAACAATACGACATTTTACTTCACGATTAGTCATGATTAAATATTTAATAAAATTATCCTATATGAAACCAGTTGTAAAATATTAAATAAATAATTAATTAACAATTTATAAACATTTATATATATATATATATATTGTTATAAGAACTATTCTCATGTGTATATACCGTTTATCTTTATTACAATAGGGGTTCATCTCTTTTGATAAAATGGGAGACAGAATAAATGATGTCATCGTATTGCAACTTAAAGCCGGTAATAATTAATAATAATAATTTAGTTATTAATAATTAAAACCAGATATATATTTATATATATATATATATGTAAATATTTGTATACAACAAACTATAGTTATACTGTAAGTAATACTTTATGTATCCAGGAATACAGATATCACAAATCGCATATTTTAATCAAGCGTCTCAACATTTGAAATGGTCTGAAACAGAACTCGTACACTTTCCAGGTTATCATCAGTCATTGATATATATATATATATATATAATTAAAATAAAATATATTTATAAATGATTAAATATAAATAATAATTTACAATAAATGTAATAATTCGTTTTATTTATCCATTTGAAGAATATATTTAAGAATTCACATGGTATACCAATTATATTAACAATTATATCTATATATATAATATATATATCTATAGATATAATTGTTGTATATATAGACAATCAAAATAACATCCGTAACTAGATTTAATGAATCACAAAACGCACGTAATTTATTTATTATTGAATTTAAGTTTTAATATTCATATTAAATTTATATTTAAACTTTATATTATTAAATTTAAATTTAACTTAATCGACTATATATATAACTACAAATACTAATAAACATCGAATAGTGCTAATGACTAAATTCAAATGAAACGCAAAAATATTTCGAACGATTTAAAAATAAAACATGGAGATATTTAAACACATAAGTTCGGTATTGATGTAATGCAGGGTTTCGATAGTTGGAAAATCTTATGGTTGCTATAAGTAAGATGGCTTAGTTAATATTTATAGAATTACGTTTTTTTGTTTTAATAAAGTTTTACAATGATTTAAAAAAAGTTATTATTCAAATATATAAAACCATAATATTATATTTTATCAAATAACAATTGTAGAATTGAGTATTTTGAAAATCAAAATACTTATTCATATTTACCATTAAATTACTAATATATTATTTATTGTCATCTTGTGATATATCTTATAGATACAGACATCCGAGAGGAATCGGTATTTGGATAGTATCTGTAATTGAAAACTTTCCCCTTTATATAAATACAAATATAATATTATATTATAATAAAATTATTTTACTTTTTGCATATTAATAAATTAATATTAGAAAATATTTATTCGATTAAAGATCTTTAATAGACGTTTTTATTAACACAATAGTTAGATTTATATATATATATATATATATATATATATATATATATATATATATGTATACGCATATTTTATATCATATTAGTATTATAATACTAAACATGTTGTATGCCACTGCATTAAAGGAGGAAGCCCAGCTAAAGATGCCGACATCATCAGGGTCGTCACCCTTAACTTAAACAATATAATTTCCTGGATTGTTTTGGTTATGTCCATCGTGTTCATAATATTCTGTACTTTGTGTTTGATATTTAATGTTCACTTCCGGGAACAAAGGTTAATAATATATATATATATATATATATATATATTTTTATATATATATATATTTTTATATATATATATATTTATTTATATATATATATATATTCAAATGTATATATATCCTTATATATAACTCTATAGGATTATATTAACATAATATAATGACCATACCATTTTATCACCACGGAACAGGATAATAAAGCTGTCCTCCCCCAAAGTGAATACGATAATAGCCATGGGATGCGCGTGTACCATTCTGTTCGTGTGTCTGCTGGGACTGCACAATAGTACAACAATAGGAGACAGAGCTCTGTGTGGGGTTAGACCCAAGTAGCTATAGTGGGAGGGTGTTCGTGTGTCTGCTAGAATAGCTATTGCAATATATACAATTGGATAAATTTTGAAAGTTAAATATATGTCCATATATATATGGACGTATATTATAATACGTTCATTATTATGTAATACCTTAGTTTACGATTCATTATTACATTTCATATATTTCAACCAGGCAAGAATTTGGATTCTTTGTTCCGGTTTCACGTTTGCTTACGCCGGAATGTTCGCGAAGACCTGGAGAGTGCACGTAATATTTACTAATAAGAAAGCCGTTAAGAAGGTACAGATCAAGCTACATAACATTGCGTAATATGGAATATATTAGTACTTTTACACCGTTACGTAATACATTGTTGTAATGTATTACTTAAGTATCATCATTTAAATTTGTAAGATAATTATAGAAGTAATTGCATTTATTTTCCTAATCTTTATATTATATATTATTAACGGTATTTTATACAATAACTATATTAATAATGATAATAATATGATAATAAAATTATATCTATAAATAAATTAATGTATGCATATGAATATATATATATATATATATATATATATATATATATATATATATATATGTGTGTGTGTGTGTTTATTAGTATTCTACTATTTACTATCTCTTTAATATTCGTCATTATTATATATACTATTGATATTTTTGTGATATTTAAATATAACGTAGAATATGTAGAATACACGATCTAAAGATTTCTAATAGAATAACCACAAGGTATCTAGAGACATAGCTATTCTTACTGTATAGAACTACGTACAAGATAACTTTAACTACTTTTTAATATCGTCACAAATATCTTTATCACTACAGTAGTGTCCCCCTACTTTATACTAATTATAGTCGGATAATATAATTTCATTTATATGTATATAATAATAATAATAATAATAATAATAATATGTATTAAAATAATTGTTGCTAATTTTCTGTTAGTTTTCTAGTTTTTAATAGTAATATGATTTCCATCCTAAAGGGTTTCACATTATCAGATCACATCGTCTGTTATTGTGGCCCGTCATCATTCCGTGTATTTGCATCGAATAATGTCTATTCTACCCTTTATTCGCCGAAGACCGTGAGAGACTCGCACCTCTACATGTTCGTGGCTGCGGCCTGGCTGTTGGACCTGTTGATCCTGACGTCGTGGCAAGTAGCTGATCCGCTCCGGGTGGTGCTGGTCAAGGTCGACACGGTGGTAAGTTAAGTGTACTCGTAAAGGTCACACATGCATGCAACCTATTACTACCAAGATTAATAGGTCACACATGCTTCATATTCGATCGAATAGTATATCAATAGTACAAATAAATGGTTGTCAAACCATACAATATAATTCAGACTTTTAAAATCGGTATAAAATTAAATTATATTTTACAGGCAATGTATACACATATTTATGATATTTTCATTAAATGTATTGTATAATGAAATGTAGGTACTTATAATTCCACTTCCTCGTACTAACTAATTATTCGTGAGGTTTTATTAGTGATGTTCTTTAAATAATAATAATAATAATAATAGCTGATAACACACAGAGTCTCGTTCTAACAAACAAATCGGACAGATTTTCTTAGCCAGATATCGACTACTTAAAATTATTTGTTTTCAATTTATTATAATTTGCCTCACATTACATTCCAAATATTTAGTAATGTTAAAAAAAAAACGAAAAGTTTGAATTTTATTATAAAAATAGACCCAATTTGTTAGTGTGAATGCAGCTAGTAAAAGTTAATGTTATTGACTGATTAATTGAATGACATCTACAGTTCAAGGACAATGTTATTCTGAAGAGCGAGGCGTTCGTCTGCACTTCGGATTACGAGATGTACTGGAGCACTGTTCTGTACGCTTATAAAGGTTACCATGGTTAAACGTAGCCAGCTAACAGTGGTTGACTATCTGTTACTTGTTACCTACTTGGTTTGGGCACTTCCATCAACTTCTTTATGGAAGTTTTCAGACGTGCTTTTCAATGTATTTATTGGGAAAAAAGTATGTTTTGAGCTTTGACTTGAATATTATAGTTGAGTCAATTGATCGGATATAGTGAGGGAGATCACTCCAGCTTTTTGGAGCATGTATGGAGAAAGATTTATGTTGGGCAGATGTTAAATGTGATAGAACTTGAGTTTTTAATTTAAATTTGTTTATTTGTCTTTGTTCGTAAATAGTTGTATTGGGAGTTAGTAAGTTGGCTAGATAGTCTGGTTTATTATGGTGAGTAGCTAAATGTATGATGAGTGAAATATTATAAATTATACGGGATTTTATTTGCAGCCAATGTAATTTGGTTCTTAGAGGAGATATATGTTGTATGGAATGTTTATCTATGTTGATTATAAATCTGATGGCTGAGTCTTTATGTGTTTGGAGTTTATTTATTATAAATTGTGAGGAGGCATAGATACAGGAATTACAGTAATCAGGGCGGGGTAGAATGAGGGATATCCCTCATTCTACATACTTCCCTCATATATATAGCGATAAGTTTTGCAGTATTACAATTAATTAAGTTTCTTATTGTTCGTAAGTTGTGTAGTTTGTAATTAATTGACTGTGATAGTGATTTAGTCTGAATGTTGAATTGTAGTGTTGGGTCGATTAATATACCAATATTTTTAATATTAGCATAAGAAATACTCAAATTGTTAATGGTAATTTGTGGTTGAAGGAATATAGTAGTACTACGCGTAGATGCTTTAATATACAGTGATTCAGTTTTAAGACAGTTTAGTGATAAGGAGTTGTTGGTGAGCCCGTTATGTATATCAGTAATGCAGTTGTTAAGTAAATGTATGTCATTGCTAGGGTATATCAATCTACAGTGTAATTGTATGTCATCAGCATACGAGTGATATTCTATGGCGGGGTATTTGTCAATAATTTTAAATAAGGGAAGTAGATAGATATTGAACAGGAGTGGACCAAGGACATATCCTTGAGGTACTCCAGACTAGTGGTAGACAATTCTTATTGTGATAGCCTACTACAACCAATACTATGATGTAACACCTATACGTAATACTTTATAACAATACACGTCACATAGTATGTGTCACATATGTAATATGTGTGCATTCGGAGTAAGTATTGGTATGTATGTATATATTATATAATTTATGTATTTGAGAAGTACTTCTTATAACGTTATATGGATATCCCATATAACGTTATATGGATTTTGTAAATGTAATGAATTTTAAATATTTAAATTTTAAAAATCTGAGTTAAATAGATAAAGTAAATTTATTACAAAAATATCAGTAGGGATAAGTACCTTGTATTTTAAGTTTGTTTTATAGAATTGATGATTAGATGAAAATAACAAATGTCTAGTATCAAACGTATCTAAAAAAACTCGATAGTTCTATTTTCTATTGGACGGCAATATTAGTATATGTTTATTTACTTGTTATCATGATTACAGGAACTAGTATATATATAAATATATATATATATATATATATATATATATATATATATATATATATATACAATAATCTGATCATAACTTAGATATGGTGAAATATATATTATATGATTTAATAAGTTCGTAATATTCAAATATTAATTATTTAATATTTAAAATCTAAATTAATATGTTCTATATTATCTTATTATAACTTCAGTTATAATAGGTACAGTTATACCTATTGTTATAAATGCCTATTGTTATGCTAGCTAATAAGATAATAACCTAACCTCGCCCTACTTTATTCCACTAGCGCTGTTCCTAATCTTCGGTATATTCTTCGCGTGGGAGACGCGCAAAGTTAGAATCGAGGCTCTCAACGACAGTAAGGAGATAGGCATCTGTGTTTACAACGTGATGATTATGTCGGTTAGTCATGTTACTTATTACGATGAGTCATGTAGTGATGATCGTTATGAGTCATGCAGTGATGATGATGTCGGTTAGTCATGTTACTTATGTATTTGTTTGTGATAAAATACAAAATATAAACTTATCTTTTTATGGATCAATTTCCCAACAATTTATGAAAAATACATATTCTCACTTAGATATAACTCATTTTAATATTAATTAATAATATTAAATATATTAAATAAATCTATACATCTATATTGAAATTATTAATATATTATTATAATATATTTAAATATACATATCATAATGTATCACTTATATATATATATATATATATATACATACTTATATATATATATATATATATATATATATATATATATATATATATATATATATATATATATATTTATATATATACACTTATATACACTTTATAAAACATGATACTTATGTGATATATTCGAAAGGTGGTAAGTGTTCCTATCTACAAGATGTTGACCTTGAGACAAATGGACGCCTCGTATTCAGTGATATCTGCAGCGGTCATGATATGTACTATGACTACGTTAATACTAGTGTTCGGGTCAAAGGTTAATATCAAGGAATACCCCATTACACCCTTCATATTTTGTAATATCGCTAGTTAATGAAAATTAATGATAGTTGATTTAATATGTATTACCTTTATATAATTAAATATATATATATATATATATATATATATATATATATTACTTATTAGTGTAATATTTATTCTACATTATGTATAACATTGAAATAGAGATACTATGTTGTATCCCGCTGATCTTGTCCCGTTGCGACAGATGCAGATGATACTGATGGGCGGCAATGACGTCGGCGCCGCCATCCTTCCGTTCGCCTCCACGCTACAGAGTCAGTCGAAACGCACGCAACCGGAAGTACTGGTCAGCGACGGTACTACGGCCACTACCGGAGGCGGAGATTGCGTCATCGCTGACGTCACAACTCCCTAACATTCCGCACACACTCGCACTCTCGCACGCACTATTCACACATATTAGTTGTATCAACTTCCGCGTATTCGTATAACTAGCTATGACGTCATACTCGCATAACTAACTATGACGTCATTCTCGCGAATATTTACTCGAAAACCGCGAATATTCGGGAACGCGTTCAATAACATATAAAAATCGCGATTATTATTCGCGATTATTCGCGTGTGTCGCGAGTTCAGCTTAATATATATTTATACAGTATCATACGATACTTATTCATTACGATTGACATATAGTTGAGTTTATGTATTATCTATACGTATATTAATGTATAGTACTATAATTTACATAGTTAAATATTTAATAAAATCCAATTAATGTTATAATACTATATTAAATATTAAACTTTTAGGATTTTATAAATTCTATATTAATTCAACTATATTATCAAAACTAAAAATATTACAATATATATACAATATTACTGACATTATTATACGGAATGTCGTTAAAATTGTGTTATCTTCATGCGTTTATTCTAGAGTTTCAAGATAACATGTACATAAATATGAAAAACCGACATTTTTAAAACTCTCCAACTTTATATATTTTAGATATTTTTATAGAATCTTTTTACAGATATAATAATAATAAATTATTCTATGATATATATATATATATATATCCACCATTTTTTATTTATAAAATATATTTTATTTTTTAAATATATTTTATTTTTAAAATATAAGTAATTTAAAAGTATGACTTTTTTTAGAAGTTAATTTAATGACAGAAACATGGTATAATATTTTAATTATTAAATTATATTATTTAAAATACGGCACTTCATATGTATTTTCTAAATATATTGAAAATATCATTAATTTATATTAAAAATAAAATAGTTCCCGGCTTATTTAATATTCATCAAATAAAATTACTGATAAAATAGATATTAAAGTTTAGTGAATGTAATTTGATAATATTATAATGGATATTTATTTTTAAATGTAGGATTATAGAAAATAATTTTAAATTATTAATATATATTAAATGTATATACAAAATGTAAGTACGATTTTTACAGTAAATATTAGATAAGTAAACAAAATAATTTTTTTTTAATTTTGAAGTTTTTTATTTGAAATTTTAAATTGCCCCTTAATAAATATATAAATATATACCTACACTAGTATAGCGAAATCGAAACTTTATTTTAATAGTTTGAAATTGTATCCACCGTTGGGGATGATATCCCTCTTTTCTGTCCTTCTTATGTCATTATCTTTAACTCGGTATCTGATAAAATACATCAATTAATATCATTGATGATTGATTCTATAATATAATTAAGAAAAAGAAAAACAATTTTTTTTAGAAAAACACAATTTACGATGATATATTTAAATCCTATATCGAATCTTCTATTAATTATAATTAACTATAGAATAATTAATTTAATTAATAATGGCGTCTAAGATCAATAATATTCCAATTACTCTTGCATATACTCCTATAGATGATCAATCAGTAATTATAAAAAAAGGTATCTAGATCCTGCTATTATATTGATTATATCAACGATGTTTTTTTTAGAAATTTGTGTTTAAATAACCCAGTATTCAATACTCGTGTTTAACTTGGATCTAACTGGGAAACTGGGAGAATCTGGTCCAAACTTGGATCTAGGTGGTGTAAACTTGGATTTATCTGATCCATATTTAACTAGTTGAAACTTGGATCATCATATCCCAGTTTAATCCAAGTTATTTTTTTAAACTGAGATCAACTTAGATTTAGCTTATCCATATTTAACTAGTTTAAACTTGGATCATTATGTCACAGTTTAATCCAAGTTATTTTTTAAACTGAAATTAACTTGGATTTATCTGATCCATATTTAACTAGTTGCAACTTGGATCATTATATCACAGTTTAATCCAATTTATTTTTTAGTCCAAAATATTTATCTATAATATTACCAATTATTTAATTATTTATTATTTTATTAAATTTAAGTAAATCTATTGAATCTAAACTAATAAAAATAAATAAAAATTATTGAATATTTTGTGATAAATTTATCATATTAAAAAAATGTTTTTTTTAAAAACAATTTATTTAACCTATATATAACAAAGTATAACTATAATAATAATATATATATATATATATATATATATATATATATATATATATATATATAAAATACCATATATTTATAAAAATGGGACATATCATACATGATGTAACATATAATTTTAATATTATAGATCTATACTTTCGTCAAAATAAAACTGATATAAAATTACCCATATGTAAATTACTTATCTAGCCATAATATATATAACAATATAATATGAATTAGCAGGTATAATATATTAATAGGTATAAATAATATATAGATATAATATAAATATAAATTTGAATTATTTTTAAACTTGGATTTAACTCGAGTTAACTTGGATTAATCTCGAGTTAAACTTGGATTTAACTGGGATTTAGCTAGAGTTAATCTTGGATTTAACTCGAGTGAACTTGGATTTAACTTAGATTTATCTGGGATTAATCTCGAGTTAAACTTGGATCTAGCTGGTGTTAATAGTGTTACCAAATTAGCAGGCTAAACACGAGTTTAAACTCGAGATAAATCCAAGTTAAACACGAGTATTGAATACTGGGAATCTTCTTTTTCTGATGTTAAATGTATTAAGTGTATTGCTTTAATAATCTTCAGTTCTAAATACTCGAGAAATTAGATTTTTTATTACAAATTTAAAGATTATGAACACAATAAATTCTTTATATCCCCATCAATATCACTTGCCACTTAACATATTGTTTACTATATTATCATATTATTTAATTGATTATAATTATCAATAATTATTATGATTATAATCAATGAAATAAGAGAACTAACGGTTATGTGAGATAATTATCATGTTAACATTGACTGGATATTTGAAAAATATAACTCTTCATTTGATGAATTATCCTCATGGATGGTATATTTTATTGCGGAGGTTAATTCGAAATAAAATTTACTATATCACATACTTTATAATAACAGAAATATATAATGTAAGGTATCTGATATAATTAGCCATTCCCATATTAATATTAATTCTTTCAGAACCAATATTATACTACATTTAGTATATTTAAAAACTAAACCCTTCTCTATCATTGGTATTATATAAACTTAGATTATCCCTAATGATACAGACATACGTTTATTATATAAATATGCGTATTGTAATATTTATATCAAACAACGTGTATCTGTTATTAGTTGTTATATTGGTATATTAGTTAATTTTGACTTACTAACACATTACATAACTTATATTACTTTTTCCTATAGTAATTGCATTTCTTGCACATTTAATTTTCCTGTAGATCTACAAGTATATCGATGTACTTTGAATTATATAAATATATCCTTCTATAGTATTGATATCTTATCTCGGCGATTTTAATTATCATTTTGATTCTATCTCCAAGCCATATACCCAATTAGTTAATTAAAAGAATCTTTTTATTTACTTCAACATATATCTTGTTATATTAATATATGTGGCTATATTCTTTATATTATTGTTACCCCCCATAAAACACTTCTTCAATGTATGCAACCAGTTCTGTATTCGCTCTGATATGTTAACTGATCATTATCTCTTACATACTTCGATGTATCTAAGTACATCTGCATCAACTAATATATTAATCTTTTAAATGAATTATGATTTAGGAAATATGAACTATCGTGAACTTGCATTACTAATTGATAATAGATTATCCAGTTTTCCTATGTCCTTTAATATAATAAATAATTGTATTTCCTCTTTTTTCATTATTTATTTCCTTTAATAAGAAGATAAATAATATCTCGTATCTCATATATACAAAATCGTATTCCACTGAAACTTCTCTCAATAATATTACTGATACACTATATAACACGGTTGACTCTTTTCGTTGAGAATAGTTACTGTTACTCGAACTCTCAAGAGCGTTCGATACACTGAATCACAATATCCATATGCAGCGCATTATGGCAGTGTCATTTAATTAACTCTCTCAGGTAGTTAATTTCATGTTTCATTGATCGTACCACTCTATTAAAGTTACAGATATTATTTGTCCACCTTGTAATATATACATTGGGGTTCCTCGTCGTTCGGTTATATGGCCTCTATTATTTTCCATTTATATGAATCCTCTAACTAATATTATTAAAAAGTTATATAACATTAGTTGATGATATATTATATTTTAGTATACTCATCTTATCATTACAAATCCGATTAATTCTATCTAATTTTCAACTATTAGAGTGTACTTTATCAATTATAATTTGACTGATTAGAAACGATATTCTGGTTAAACCATCAACAACTGAATTAATGAATGTATCTCGTATACAACAACTTTCCCTTCTATAATCATTGATGTAATAGCCACATGTAAAGAAATCATCTCCTCAAGAAAAATCTATTATAATCTATATACGAAACTGAACCCTCTTTTCGCAGGAAAAAAATATGGAAACGTCGCTACCCTGTTTGCGAAACCTTCCATCCCCCAAAACCATTAACACATCAACTACTACATTCAAGTACATACTAAATAATTACCTCCTTGTTCATTATATGTTATCTCCAAATATATTCGTTTTTGCCACGCTGTATACTGTACAATAGACCGGTTCGTACTCAATTTTTTTTCGTAATTTTA
>OZ025243.1:11777443-11997443 GCA_964019155.1 Osedax fenrisi
TTTCAACCCGTCTAATTTGAGATCTATTCGATAAAAAATTATAAAACCATTTTATTACTTTATTAGATATACCGTATGATTTTAATTTAAATAATAGTTTTTCATGAGAAATAACATCAACAGTTTTTGCAAAATCAAGATATATTATATTTACACATTTTTTATTATTCAATTCATTATACCAACATTTTAAACATTTTGTTAATTGTAATTCTGTGTATTTTCCACGTATAAAACCATATTGATATTTTAATAAATTATTAGATTTTAAATAACAAACTAATTGTTTAGAAATAATACGTTATAATACTCTACACATTACACATGTTATTGAAATAAGCCTATAGATATATTAATTTGATGGTTCCCCCTTTTTAAAAATGTGTGTGATTATAGATTTTTTTCCAAATTTTCGGTATATTACCCGATAATAAAGATGAATTAAAAATAAAGGCCTAAATAATTCATTAGATAATAATTTTAACATAGAAGATGGTATCCCATCAGTTCCGAAAGTATGTGTAATTTTTAATCTATTAAAAAATATATTAATTATTTCAAGATTTAAATCAATATTATCAAATTTTTGTTTAGTTAAATTATAAAATTCTGGTAAATTTCCATTATCATTTTATTGAATTGAACTAAAATGTGAATTTAACGTATTTACTTTGTCGAGATCTGAAAATAAAATATTATTATTTGATATATCAATTAGAGGAGATACTCCAGATTTTAAATTTTTTCTTTTTTTTATAAATTTATAAAACTTTAATATATTTTTTGAATTAATTGCATTAATCTCTCTCTTAAAATTTAAAGATTATAATTCTTTGGATAATTTTTTGTTTGCTTCTATCCAATTATATTTAGATTGTAAATTAGTTTTAGATTTTTGAAATAAATTGTTTACTTGCTTCTTCAATTTCAATATATTCTTCGGAAGTACCTGTTTTATTGTATTATTTATATTAGGAATATGTGATATAAATAATTTATTTAGAACATTATTAAAATATTCTACTTTTGGATAGATATTATAATCATTTGAATTAGATATTCCCAATTAAATCTAGAAATATGATATTTAATCAATTATATATTAGCATTATTGAAATCAAAATGTATTGATTTTAAAATCTATTTACATGAGTATTTTTAATATTTACATTAAATGAAACAGAATAGTGGTCACTTATATTTGTGTATAATCCGAAATAGTCTCCAATATTTATATTAGATAGTAATTATTTTTCATTAGTAAAAAGTAAATCTATTATATTATTATTACGAGTTGGCCTATTTGTTAATTGTGAAAATGAATTTTTAATAATCGAATCGTACAGTAATGCATAACTTTTTGGGTAACTAGGAAATGTATATTCTTTCCAATTAAAATTTGGTAAATTAAAATCTCCTATAATTATAGAAGAATTATAATTGTGTTATATCAAATAATTTACATATCTGTTCATGAGATACTTCATTACAATTTTGAGGTCTATAAACACATATAATATTAAATGGAATTTTTGAATTACTTTTTAAATGTATATATTGAAAATCTATGTGTGAAATAAAATTTCTTACAGGACATAAACTAGATTTACAAAATATCGCAACAATTCCTCTAACAACAATCATATCACTTATTTCAGTGATTTTTGATAACAACATATTTAATTTTGTTTCTGTGCTATTTATTAAAGTATTAATATGACTATTATCAATAATAGTAGACTATGGTAATGAGTTATTTGAACTAGGTAGATTTATTGGTGTATTATCATTATTATTATTTATACATGTATTACATTTAAATGTAAAATTGTGTGATCTAAATAACTGAATAGCATATTTTGGTGGTGATTTATTAGACCAATTGGTTTTCATAATTTATGCTTTATATAAGCATTTATAATGGTATTTATTATCCACATGAACATATTATATAATTTTCATTATTAATTTCTAAATTACATGTACATATACAAATATTACATTAATATTAATTAGTTTTAGAAATTATATATATTTTTAACTAACTGTTTCCCTATGATTTTAAATTGAATAATTGGCGAATTAGATTTTTCTTGTTTACTAAATAAAGTAGCGTTGTGTTGTTTCTATTTTCTTATTTTCGAAATAGATTTTAAAACCTTATCCTTTACTGTAATGACTAAATATTGAAAGTAATTCCGTATAATATAGAGAACTAGTTATCCGAATGTTTTCCATTTGTAGAAATAACGCATTAAATTTATGCGACTTTAAATTTGGTTGCTATGCTTTGCTATGATTGTAGCTTAATTATAAATGTGAAAAATATACATATTTGTTTTTTTTAAGGAATTTTCCTATCTATTCCAATGTTATATTTGTTACAAAGTGACCATGGCTTTGCATAGCCAATATTGACCTCAATACTCAAATTTAAATGAATCATATGAGGCAGCCGAATTCATGATCAACATCATGTTTAAAATAACTCTTAACGTGCGTGTACAATGTACATGTGTATATAGAGTAGCATATCAGATCGTATTACTTTCGCTTAATCGGGCAACGTTTAAGAGATAAAAAGAGGCGATAGGCTCCCCTCCCACCTCTATCTCTCTCCCTCTCTCTCTCTCTCTCTATCTAATTTTCTCTCGACCAATCGGAATGCCCGTGTGTTGTACATAACGCATGTATGATTATATGCGTGTGTACGTCGTACAATGTACGTGCATATAAATAAAACACCTTAACCGACATTATCTATAAATAGGACACCTTAACCGACAATCTGATCTTATTGTCATTCCCTTACCGTACGTTCGTATGTATAATTCAATATATTATTATAAGTAATATAGATTCTTCCTACATATATAATTTATATATACATATATATATGTAATATTTATATAGTATACTGTATTCATAAATTTATAAATATAAATAAATTATAATTCACAATTAAAGTTATATCACATAGCATGATAACGTCTGTTTTGCTATATAGTTTACATAATTAGTTGACTTATTTGTATACATGGGGTATATCCTCCGAGCATAAATAAAACCTAATCACAAGTAATATATAACCAATATAGTATATATATATAATAATATTAATATTTATTAGAAGAATTGTATTTGTTTTGAGATTCGTTTTATAGTTTATAATATTAATATACGTTTTATTCATAAATGGTTTCGCAATAATCTATATCGCATCGTATATCATACGTCGTCCGTACACACACTCACCAACACGTACACACACACGCAGGAGGACACCCACACACATACCCATACGATGATGTACGTAGTCACCTTTACGCTATTGATAGCCTCACTAGTGTTAGCCAGTAACCGGGGTCCGCCTGACCTGTGGGTCATGAACATCTGTCATGCGCGTATACATAACACGTACCCGGTGCTGCAGTTCAAGTTCATCACCGATCTTATCAACAACGACTCCAGAATACTGCCGAACTACACGCTGAGGCTAGCTAACGGCGTTACTGAGAGAGGGGTTTGCTTGCTATATTAGTCACCTGTTGTATTACTAAACTATTCAGTATATCCGATGTACTATAATAATATACTACTAAATATTGCAACCGTATATGGTTAACCGTATATAGAATACTTTATAATCGTAATATTCGTTTATTATATTAAATATCTATATTGATTATAATTAGTTACATAGAAGATATTATATATATGTGTGTGTGTGTGTGTGTGTGTGTATATATTTATATTTTAGAGTAACAATAAATAATCATATACATATATAACCTATTCAATTAATGATAACATACCCCTTACCGGGATTAGTATATAAACTAATACATTATATTTAGAACAACATTTGCATAAGTGATTTCATACATATATTAAAATGAGATTAATATAAGTTTTTCTTTAAAACATATGTTATAACTATGTATTTAATGTTTGTGACGTCATATGACTAACGTGTAACACTGTATATCTAATTAACATTTCGTTAACATTACATATATTCACACCCAATTGATTATACAATGATACCACTTTACGAATGTAGCCTAATATCATATTTATAGTACATTTAGCCACCTCGGTATAATACTATATATGGTATATATATATATATATATATATATATATATATACCATTAATGGTATATATATAATGGTATATATACTATTAATCCATAGATAATGTAATTGGACTTTATGTGACATACAGTTTATGTCTCAGTCTAATTTGTTTACTAATCCATATTCATTTTTATTTTCTGTATTCTTTGCATCTACTTCACAATATAAGTAACTATAGTTATTAGCTATTGCTATTTAAAACACTTCAATTCTTTAATTTGAATTCTGAAGGTTGGATGTGCAGTGTACAGTGTAGATTGTGATGTGTACACTGTACACTGTACATTGTGCAGTGCACACATTATACACTATCATTAAATATTAGTTTGTTTTTACTTACAGTAATTTCTATTCTTAATGACGTCACTATTTGATCTAGTACCTAGTTCATGCATAAAGTATTATTTACTTACAATAACTCCATCCAGTTCATCCGTGAAATGTAGAGTATATATGATAGTATTAATATAGTAATAGCTTTATAATTAATTATACTATAACAAGTATGGAGTTATAATGTACAGTGTACACCACTAATGTGTGGTATACGATATCCTCTGGAGAATAAAGTAGGTGATCGAACAAGCTTTGCGAACTCCCGTATTCGCTTTAACCAGTTTCATATTGTTCTTAATACAGCTAAGTTAACTAAGCTAAGCTAATTTCCTACAACTATTGTTCTTAATACAGCTAAGTTAACTAAGCTAAGCTAGTTTCCTACAACTATTATTCTTAATACAGCTAAGTTAACTATAGTTAACTATAGCTTATAAGCTAAGCTAATTTCCTACAACTATTGTTCTTAATACAGAGCTAGTAGCCTTGTTGTATAATTATTTACTTGTTTTGATTATCTTTCATTCGATATTAGTTGTTCTATTAAATATCATACATCTACATACTAGACTCTATCACACACTTTTTCATTCAATAAATATGTGATAAAGTTTCTTTTTCAGTTGTTGGTATTATTAGTATACATTTCTTAGATAGCATATATATTCTATTATAACCATATCTGCCTAAAAACCGGATTATTATATGATATAATTCTCATCGTTTGAGGTTGTATTCATGTTAAGATAATGTGTAGTATTGATTTGTTTACATGATTTAATAGGCTTATCGTACGATAATTGTTTACCTTTTTGAGTAAGGTGATAATTATGGATGTTTTTTTAGTTGTTGATCATGTCCTATATCTAATGCATGTTTGATGACGTACATTTTATAGAGATTCAGCTACATGTATACATGTATGGTATACCATTACTCATTAAATAATGTTATCTATCCCGGGAGATTTACTATTTTAAAGTTTTTATTGCTGCCACTACTTCCGCTTCTAGTATTTGCTATCGCCATTCTATTCACCTCCTACATCTCCATCTGTATTTTGATTTAGTGTATTCGAGTACTTAGACATTAATAATAAGATTGCAATGTACATCCAATTGTTTACATATCGTTTCATATATATATATATATATATATATATATATATATATACGCTAGTATAGGCTTCGAAGGGATATTAGAGCCATATAATTCTAAATGAAAACTTCATCTATGTTCATGGATGGGATGAAAATACTCTACCAAATAACAATATCACATAACAATAACAATATACATTGTATACGGGATAAATACCATTGTTTATCATTGCATAATACACAATGGTCTCCTCTACTTTAGAGGTTCACCTCAGTATTCAGTTTATTGATATCTTCTTCATCTCTGCAAACATCCGTGTTTATCTATTACCTAATTTATTTACTATTCGTGCGATTTATACCTTTTATTATTGATAATATTAACTAAATCGTGTATATATACTATATATATATACTATATATATATATATATATATATATATATATATATATATATATATATATATATATATATTATATATGTATACATATATATATATATATATATATATATATATATATATATATATATATATTCTAGAGTGCATATCAATACGCACGCACGTATATGTGCACATGCGCGTGTTCGTGTGCGCGTGTGGTAATTAATCGCCATTGTTAATCACTTCCTGCAGGTTATTCGATATGTATTTCTAATATTTAATATCTGACGTAATCGTTGATGACGACAGTACTGTAATTAATGAGTTAGGTAATCGCACGCTATACACGTGACCATCGCGTGACCTCTAACTCTCACACGTGACCTATATATCTTAGATAGGTCCGGTTATCAAAACGTTCACTGGCCTGATATCGCGACTACCCATCAAGGTCATGGTTATAGGTCCTAGTTATACGACGGAATCCAAGGTCATCGGTGCCGTATCGGCTCTGTATCACCTGGTAGAGGTCAGTTTTATCGTGTTACCTCTATATATGTTACGTTATAGCGCGCATGGTAAAGGTTTATATCACGTGATATAGCTCTGTGTAGAGATCAGTGGACCGTGACCTCGTGTCTGATTATAGTTACTTGATAACCACTAATATTCGTATACATAAACACACATATATATATATATATATATATATATATATATTATTCCAGGGAAATACATCTATAACTAGCTAGTGTTAGATAGAATAAAAGTTCCCTACAAAACACTGTACATAAATAACGTCTTCATTTATGAATCTATGTTCATTTATATGCAGATTATGTATTTCTTCGTCATTTCAGCGAATGCAATAATATCAGATATATATCCTTATTTATAATATATATATATATATATATATATATATATATATATATATATATATATATTTGTGTGTGTGTATATGTGTATATATATATACACATATTTGTGGATATAATGTGGATAGCTTAGTTTCCGTTGGATACTCGGCCCATATTTCTTCATCTATATCCGAAGTGATGAATCGAATTGAGGTGGTGATGTGGTGATGATAACTCCAATCCACCGGCTCCCCAGGTTGCCGATAGGGGAACGGCCATTAGATATAATGGTTAACTGCTAATAATCAATAAGCTGTGCTGGACAAAATCCAGTCTGACCTTTGGCAAGGTATAGTATCTGTTTAGCCACCCGAGCAGGGTTACGTAAATCTGTATGGAGTAGTGACCGCACATTTTATTCAGCTACCGAAAGCAAAAATTACTACTCTTCAAACAACAATGTCATCTATGATAGCTCGTCTCGTGGAACAAGGAGCGCGTTCTGCAATTCCTACTCAGATTGCAGTCGAAAAATTAACTACTGAGTCAAACTCAAATTAAAATTCAATAAAAAATAATTCACTCATGAAGGCGAAGAGGGATATCCATATTGCTACTTTCAATGTACGAACTATACATAAGAAAAGAAAAATTTCAAAACTTATATCATCTGCAATAGCAACAAATTACGATATAATCTGCCTACAAGAATATAGGCTTATCCACAAAGGGATAGATACAAAGGAACGTTCACTAGGAGATTGTCGTCTGATAACAAAATAACGTAAATACAACTACCGGTGGAATTGGAATACTTCTAAACAAGCTTTCGTATAATACATTAGCAAATGTCGATATAGTAGCCAAAAGAATAATGATAGTAAACTTTAATGGAAATCCACAAACTTCTATCATAGTATGTTATAGTCCAACAAATGTATGTGATCCACCTGAAATTAAAAATGTCTATGAACTCCTAATCTCTACCACAAGACAAATTCTAAAACACAATGTTTTAATCATAGCCGGCGATTTTAATGCTCATCTAAGTATTAAATATGGTTTCAAGTTCGCACTGCATGATGAATCAAATAAAAATGTAATTTTGCTCAAAGATTATATTTTAGAAAATAATGTATTATGTCTAAACACACATTATCAAAAAAGAAATTGTCAACTATGGACATACAAGTTACCAAACGGAAATAAACTTCAGCTTGATTACATAATGATATATAAAAAATAGAAAAATAGTAGCAAAAACTGCAGGGCTTTTTGCTCTTTTGAAAGCGTAATATCATACCATAGCATAGTAACTGCATATTTTAAATTAAGCCTTAGAGCAAATAAAAGTAAGATAAATAAAGCAGCAAATCCTGATTGGATAAGTCTTAACAAACCTGATATCCAAAATAGATTTTTGAATGAAATCAAGAAACAAGTTTGATTTAGTTAAAGGCAAAAGATCCAACATATCAACCAATATCAAATATGAACATTTCGAAACTTCGTGTAGAGAAATTGCAAAATAAATAATACCGATTAAAAAAATTAAAAAAATAGAACACCTTGGGAGAATCAAGATATATGTTTAAAAAGAAAAAATCAGCATGAAGTTGAACAATTAATAAATTTTTGTCCATCTGAAGAAAATACTAAGTCTAATAATTTGTCACAGAAATTACTCTATGATACATACGATACATAACAAGAAATCTACCTTCAATCGAAAATAGATGAAATCAATATGTCAGTATCAAACAAAAAGTCAGCTATGGCTTGGAATGAAGTTAATTATGTTATTGGAAGAAAAAAGATCAATAAAACTAAGATAAAAGCAATAAGTGGAGAAGAAATAATAATTGTGTGCCATAATCACTTCAAAGATCTTCTTGGAAATCCACCTGAAATAACGTTTTAAGTTATATCAAAAATTACAAATCGTTTAAACATAGAAACTGCCATTTTTTTTTTTTTTTTTTACAAAATATGAACTATTAAAAGCAATAAACACTATCAAAAATGGAAATGAATGCGGACTGGACGAAATCCCTATAGAAATATGGAAAATAAATGAATTTCAAGACTTTTTATTAATCTGCTGCAATAAAATATATGAACAAGATCCAATCGATATATAGAATAAGGGTTGTATAAAACCTTTACAAAAGAAGGTAGATCTAAGCTCTACAAACAACTATCGTGGCATTACTTTAATATACATAGTTGCAAAGATATGCAATCTAATGTTACTAAATAGAATAAGGCATTCGGTAGATATTATATAACGAAAAAATCAGAATGGTTTTAGAACTAATAGATCTACCTCTGGGCAAATACTTACAGTTAGAAGAATTATAGAAGGCGCAAATGCAAAAAATCGGATAGCTACTATCCTTTTCATCGATGTCTCCAAAGCGTTCGATACCATACATTGAGGAAATGTGGCAGAGATACTAAATGGTACGGTATACCAGATTATAAGTTATATCATGATAGCATACAAAAATACTAAATCTATTGTGAGAACTGACGATGGTGATACTGAATTTATAAACATCTCGGGTGGAGTTTTGCAAGGTGATACGCTTGCTCCTTTTCTTTTCATAATTGTTCTTGACTATGTTTTGAAGAAAGCATTAGATCGAAATAATGATCATGTGTTTACCCTAATTGAGAGAAGGAGAAAAAGATATCCATCAATACAAATTACAGATGTGGACTATGCGGATGATCTAGCTATAGTAACAGATAACACCAATGAAGCAATAATACTTGTACATAAAATTGAACATGCTGCAAAAGAAATTGGGCTATCTATAAATACTGGAAAGATGAAATTCATCAGTATAAATCAAGGAATAAATGAAGTTATAAAAATCCTAAACGGTAAGAATATTAAAGAAATTTCTGATTTTAAGTATCTTGGGAGCTACATCCATTCAACAGAAAAATATATCAATATCAGATTACCTAAAAGCTAGGCAGCCTTAAATGAGATTAACTCTATATGGATATCTAGACTACCTGATAAAATGAAAAGAACCTTTTTCAGAGCGACTGTTGAGTCTGTGTTAATATATGGTTCTGTTAGCTGGACTCTAACAAAATTGCTTGAAAAAATATTAATGGAAATTATACTCGAATTCTGCGTGCCATACTAAATAAATCTTGGAAAGTTCATCCAAACTCTAAAGAGATAATCGGAAATATACCGGACATTTGCACGTCGATAAGAAAACAAAGATTGCGTTTTTCTGTACACTCTTGGAGAACCAAATTGGAACTGGCATCGGATGTTATAACCTGGCAACCTACTCATGGTACAAGAAAAAGAGGTCGACCCCGCAGGTCCTACGTCGATCAGCTGTTGGATGATACACTCTGTGATGTAAACGAAATAAAAAAGACGATGGAAGATAGAGATGGTTGGAGGAAGATAGTCAAAAACTGCCGAGCAAGCTCTATACGGTAAGGTAAAGTATACGTATATATATATATACATATGTATTTATGTGTATACAATAAACCATATACCCGTGCCAGGCACGGCGTGCCTATATACACCTATACATACGCGCACACATACATACACACATACGCATGACCTCATCGTGTGTGTCACTCGTACACTACCACAATATAAATCAGCAGCAGCAGCAGCCGCGCAGTTAATATCGGCGCATGTCAATTGAGGTGCTCGCTGCCTATTAGGCTGCCGTTTATTATTCGATGCGGTCCTATAATACCGCGGTAACCATCCACTTTAGTTAAATATATATTAATGTCATGTCCGGTATCAATTATATATATATATTATACATACCATACATATATGGGTATTCTTACTCTTGATGTATACGTAGATGCTTATTTATACTTAAATGTATTAACCTACACATATAGGTATATGTATGACATACATTGTATGTTTAAATATATATGTATCTGCAAATATGTTGTAACTATTCAAGTATACTGATATGAACCAATAAAAGTAAACATATAGCATGCATTTGTATAATCTATAAACTGTAGTGGTTAGGGTAACTGTAAAAGTGTTCTCCGTGGAGACAATGCATTGTTCTCCATTGTTCATTGCGTAATCATCTTGTTTTATTTCAATAACGTATCGGTTATCGTTAGCAGCTAATTCAACTTAATATTATCGACTATAAGTTGACATATAAACGTGTCTCACGTGATTCCCGCTAACCTACACGTGACCCCCTATAACTAACCCCACGATAACTACCCTTTCATGACCCCCCCCCCGATAGCTAACCCCCACGATAACTACCCCCTCATGACCCCCCACGATATCTAACCCCCACTATAACTACCCCCTCATGACCCCCCCCCACGATAGCTAACCCCCACGATAACTACCCCCTCACGACCTCTATATCCCCAACGCTAGATGGCACCGAGTTCAAGTTCCCCGGCACTAACTAACCCCGATGTCTACCCTTACTTCACCCGTACCCGTGAGAGCAGCGCGTTACGGAACCCCGCTCTACTGCGCATACTCGAGTTCTACGATTGGAAGAGGGTGGCTATCATCTCGCAGAATGTGGAATACATTACTCCGGTAGGTAGGGTGTGTGCAGGGGGGTATGGGATGTGTTGGTGCATGGGTAGGGGTTGTGATGGGTAATATGTGTGGTAGGGGTGTGTGCAGGGGGGTATGGGATGTGTGGATGTGTGGGTAAGGGTTGTGATGGGTTGGGTTTGGGGTGGGGTGGGTGATGAGTGTGGGTAAAATTGTACATATATATATATATATATATATATATATAAATTCTAGAGTATATTAATTTATTCAATTTGAATATATTCAATTGTAGGTTATAAAAGTTAAATATTGTATTTGTTATCGATTTTGCGATGTCAGCGACATCCCAATATAGCGGCGGTATGAATGTGTATAGAGAGAACTAGTATTTATTATTGCGATACGTTTTTAATTATTATTATTGTTTTCGCCGTTATAAAAAGAAGTAGTAAGTACAACTGTTCTATGGCCTATATTACGTATACGTAATATAGCACGTATTCCACGTATAAATGTAGGCCAAAGTATACTTAATCAGATGATTATAAAGAGTTTGCACGCAATGTTGTGCATGTCGCTACGATTACTATTACATCTATATATGTGTGAGATCTATGTTTATGTGTGTGGGATTGTATGATATTGTGAGAGAGTGCGTGGTTAATTATAATATCATATTATTATTATTATTATATATATATGTACTCGAACGTGATAATTCGGCTTTTATATCATACTACCATAACATTTATAGTCATAGCATATCCATACAATATATATATATATATATATATAAATATATATATATATAAGATTCAAATGGAGGTAAACTATAGTTTATTATAAATAAACATATATATATATATATATATATATATATATATATATATGTTATGTGAATCATCGGCGACCACGTTAGAAAATAGAGATGCATTTTGTCGTTATATGATAGCGTCTCAGTATAAGCGCTTATTAAATCTGTCGAGTAAAGCGGGTTATTGTATTATGGGAGCGTTCTATATATATAGGCATCTTTATAATATGTTATTGATCATACTTCCACGATACAAATGTATATATATATATATATATAAATATATAAATAAATATATATATAAATATTATTCACGTAATATCAAATATATTGGTGAGTATTTATACATTTTACAATGATGATTAACATACATTATATATTGTCTAATTTATTATATTTTATATATTATTATATATA
The DNA here is from genome assembly GCA_964019155.1 of Osedax fenrisi. Classification (NCBI taxonomy): domain Eukaryota; kingdom Metazoa; phylum Annelida; class Polychaeta; order Sabellida; family Siboglinidae; genus Osedax; species Osedax fenrisi. The sequence goes on from OZ025243.1 coordinate 11,790,049, forward strand.
TTTTATTTCATATTATTATAATTTATATATTGTCTTAAATATGTGGCAACGTATCGCTTATCCATCACGTGTATGAAATAGTGGCGTACCCTGAAATCATATATGCATCACGGGTTTCTGATCAACCGGCCCATACCTCGACCAATAGTCGTCATGTACTTTAGTCTACATTACTTTAATTATATTTATTATGTGTTATATGAAATAAATACGCTTTTAATATATATATATATATATATATATATATATATATATATATATATATATATACGGTCTGATGTCGATGGCTCAGTGGGACAACCAAAAGCTAGTAAGCCAGAGGTCCCGAACTCGACACCAGGCAGTTCTTGTTTTTCTCTTGTATTTATCAATAACTTAATAAACGATAAATCAAAATATAAGAAAAATGTTACTATTGTCCATTTGTATCCCATATTATTATATGTGTGGTTCAGTAAATAAATATTATTATATATATGTGTATATGAGTGTGCATATAACACTATTACACATACACATAAAACACATACTAAATAAAATACGTCTCTTCCCTACTCAACATCCCTCAATCATAGTTCTGCTCAACTTATATGCTGCTTTCGACACAATTGATCATAGTATACTGTTACATCGCCTCGAAAGCATAGCACTAAGTGGAGTAGTTATTACCTGGTTCACCTCTTACCTCAGTGACCGAACATACTCAATATACATAGACAAATATAAAACTAAACCCCGCACACTATCACATGGAGTTCCACAAGGATCCATCCTATGCCCCATCCTCTTTAATATATATATATATATCCCCTATTGGACATATTTGATAACTACCCTGATATTTACTTCCATATATATGCTTACGACTTACAAATGTACTGAAACTTAACAAAACTATCAACAAACTAGCTACACTAAACAACTCTTTAGAAGAATTAGACTCTGGTTCTCAAGTTGAGAGTCTCAACCAACTCACTATCACTAAACACCCACAAAACACAGGCAATACTAATCAAGGCCATAAAAACCGTACCAATCGTCCCACTCATTCAGATAAACAACCATGACATAACATATTCCCCCTACGCACAAAATCTTGGAAACACAATTGACCAAGCACTGAATTTTAACCAATACACAACATACATCAAAAACCATTAACCGAACAATACACACAATCCGACTAACCTCCCTCATTCTTCCACGACTTGATTACTGTAACTCCATACTTCACAGACTCCCCACAAACTCTCCGATACACACGTACTGTTCCATTACCGCACAATGTCCCGCGCACACACAGGCTGCTAAATCTATGAAGAACCTTCTAGAACTGAACAACATAACCGTGTATTCTATGCTTAACTTCGACGAGAGATCCTACCAGCCTATGCGGCAATTGAAGGTTTGTGCCTTTAATATGTTAAGTCACAGTTACAGTATAATGTATACTTATACATAGTGTACATATAGTTTACATATAGTATACATATATGTTCGGTAAAATATGTATACTATTTAATGTTTCAATTTGAAAATTATAACTATAATTATAATTTCAAAACATATAGTTATTACTTTCGAACTAATTAAATATATTTTCTGAAATCATATTTTTATAATATCGCCGATAATTATAACATAGTCATGACATATTTTATACATAATAATCAATGTATTTATACAAATAAAAGTCAAAAAACCCATAATATATATTAGATGATTTTGGTTAAGGTTTTTGACCCATCATTGAAAGCTTGAAAACAGTGTAGGGATTTATATATATAGTTATGGGTATCTATCTGTTTAGGTAATTTTATATTGGTATGGGTTTCTAATTTTTATATATTTTTTAAACTTTATTTACGTTTGAATTATTTTATTATTAACATCATGGTCCATGAGTACATATTTGATAAATAAATCAATGTAAAAAACGCATTAATAAATTATATTTTAATACTATTATATTAAACATATTGTTTTAAATCATGCATGATATTATTTATTCTACATTATATTCTATACAATTTCGATATTAATAGTATAGATACGCATTATTAAGTAACATATATACATATTTATATATATATATATATATATATATATGTGGCGATACCTTAATATCTATGATTAAAAAGTTTTCGGTGAGGCATATTAACTCTGGTATAGAGTACTGTTACTCGTGTATGGAGTAGCGACCACACGTTTTACATCAGCTATTGAAAGCAAAAACATGACACACACACACAAACATACATTTACATTCCGCATCGCTCGTCACATGGAAAAGTAGTGTAAATGCTTCTATAGGTGGAATTGGCCTACTCGTTAATTCAAGAGCATACAGTTCTCTCTCTAATATTGAAACTATATCACCAAGAATAATGGTGGCCACTTTCCATGGTAATCCAAACACCACTATAATATCATGCTATAGTCCAACAAATGTAAGCGAAGAACTTGAAGTTGAACAATTCTATATGGAATTGGCATCCCTCACAAGACAGATACCTAAACACAATATGCTAGTTATAGGAGGTGATTTCAATGCACAACTTGGTAAACTAAATAATTATAAGTTCTCCTATCACACAAATGCTAACAGAAATGGCAATATGTTGCACAACTTCATAAATGAAAATAACCTGATATGTTTAAATACACACTTCCAGAAAAAAGTTGGACAATTATGGACACATAAAGCACCAAACAAGACTTTAGCTCAACTTGATTATGTACTGATAAATAAGAAGTGGAAAAACAGTGTAAACATATTATCAGTGCATATAATTCATTTATTAGTGTAGCATCGGACAACCGCATTGTAAAAGCTAATATACAACTATCACTACGAGCTAATAAAAATAAATCTAGTAGAATAAAGCCGTATGACTGGAGTAACCATAAAAAACAATGCCGATATAAGAAATAAGTTCATAATTGAAGTTAAAAACCGTTTCGAGGCTCTGCAAAATGATGAAGAAACAATATCAGCCAACACAGCATACACATACTTTGAAACTGCCCGTAAAGAATCATCTGCTAAATATATACCATTAAAGTTAAAACAGAAGAAAAAGACCCCATGGGAAAACCATGAAATCTGTCAAAAGCGCAAGGATTTACATATAGCAGCAAAACTTAAAGATTCTCAAATCTCTTTTGAAAATCAGATACAATTTAATAAAACAAAAAAAGAATTGACTTCTACATATGATGCAGAACAGAGTAAATATGTTAACAGAAAAATCAAAGATATCGAAATAGCGGCAACAAACAAACAATCTTCTATTGCATGGAAAATCGTAAATGAAATTAGTGGTAGAAAGAACTCGAACAGCGCAAAACTAAAAGCATCTAGCAATGGAGAGAGAATAAAACTATGGCATAACTATTTACAAGAACTGATCTGAAGTTAACTTAACAAAACTGATGATGATGATGATGAAGAGATACTACAAATACATAATAAGTTGAATATAAAAATAGGTCTGTTCACTATACAATAACTTAACAATGCAACTAAAAGCATAAATAATGACAAAGCTTGCGGATTAGATGAAATTCCAGCTGAAGTTTGGAAACTGACACAATTTCAAAATATTTTGCTAAATTTCTGTAACAGCGTATATTCTCAAAATCAAATAAAAAGATGGACTGAAGGCTGTCTTTTACCGTTCCCGAAGAAAGAAGACATTTCTCAAGCCAAAAATGATAGAGGTATAACCCTAACGTCCATTGCAGCAAAAATTTATAATTTGATGCTCCTAAATCGTATAAGACCGGAAATCGATCCTATCCTACGGAAAAATCAGAACGGTTTTCGCCAGAATAGATCAACTACAGGAAAAATATTGACAATCCGACGTATAATTGAAGGAGTAAGATCAAAGAATCTATCGGTCACACTATTATTTGTAGACTTCGCCAAAGCATTTGATTCGATACATCGCGTTAAAATGAAAAATATTCTCTCTGTGTATGGAATACCCACAGAAACATTAGAAGCAATCATGATACTCTATCTAGAAACAATATCAATAGTTAGAACACCAGATGGAGATACACCATACTTCGAGATCACTACTGGGGTATTAAAAGGAGACACGATTGCACCTTTCCTTTTTATAATATGTTTAGAATAATAATAATAAACATCTCGGTCTCACCATAAAAAAACGAATGAGTAGCCGACATCCTGCAATATACATAACTGATACTGATTATGCTGATGATTTAGCCATTACATCAGATAACGTTGAAGATGCGAATATAATGCTACATAAAATCGAAGAAGCCGCAGCCGAAATAGGATTAGGTGTAAATGCAGATAAACGGAATATATCTCTCTGAACCAGAAAAATAATAGTTGTATAAAAAGTCTTAAGGGTAAGATCATCAAACAAGTAAATGATTTCAACTATCTTGGAAGCTATGTCGCATCTACTGATCATGACGCCAATGTAAGGATTGGACAGGCTTGGGCCGCACTAAACAATATGATTCAATATGAAATCTAATCTTTCTGTAAAGCTGAAGAAAAATTTCTTTAGGGCCACAGTCGAATCGATCCTTGTGTCCATCACATGGACATTAAAATCTTCTCTAGAAAAAATATTGATGGAGCATATACAAGAATGCTACGCGCTGCCTTAAATAAAAGATGACAAGATCATACGTCTAATAATGAATTATATGGAAATGTCCCAAATATCACGATTACAATTAAAGAACATAGGATGCGTTTCTCAGGACATTATTGGCGAAGCAGAGAAGAAATGATCAGCGAAGTGCTTCTATGGGAATCTTTACATGGGCAACGAAAACCTGGACGGCCGAATAAGACATATACTGCACAACTTAGAGAAGACAGCGGATGCACTACAGATGAACTGAAGACGGTGATGGGAAACAGAGATGAGTGTAGAAAACGTGTCATGCTATGCCGATCAAGCTCGATATGGTAAGTAAGGTATATATATATATATACAAAATCAACAAAATTAATGCATTTGTTATTACAAATAAATGAACATCCATAATATCTTTACAATACCATTGATATTTTGCAATATAATTGACATAATAATAATTCCATAATATAATTCCACTGAACATATACATGTGTGTAGTCTTTATAGTGTAGGGGTATAGGTAGTTACTATTACACGGATAGCGAGAATACTTCCTGGTCTTACCTCATTATATAATGTATATTATTATTTAGAAATATTAAAACAATTAATATTTAGAATAATTTTTAACATTAAGGAACATATTATTTATTAAATATAAAATATTTATGATAAATGTTATATAAATTAAGTTTACATATCAGCATTTTATATACATATATAACAATATAATTCTTAGAAAATATTAAATAAATGTATTTAATAATTACCATAATTATATAATAATACTATGCTACATTAATAGTTTAAGTATACTCGCATTTTATAAATATATACATATAAATAATACTCTTAATATTTATATAGGAATCAACTGTGAGGATATTTATAGTATATGCAAAACATACTGGTCTGTTGGATATATTGTGTGAGGTTATTTTTATTTACATATACTTACACAAGTAAATTTGTGTATGTCTTGTCCGTGTTTAATTCGTGTAAAAGCACGACGTTTTACACTATTTGTGACATTTTACACGATAGAAATTTAAAACATAATTATAAGTTAATATATGATATCGAAATTAATCTTCATTTAGATATAAAAATTTATTTACATTTATTTTATAAAAAAAATAATTTATTTTATTAATATTAATTAATTTATAAGGTGACTAATATCCGTGTTTTACATAGTATAATTATCCGTATTTTACACTGACATAAATCACTATATATACAAATAAATAATATAGTTTAATGTAACATAGATTGTAGAATAGTATTAATTCTACTATTTAGTATAGAGTATTTAATTAAGTAAATACAATATAATAAAATAAAAAATATTTAACAAATGTGTGTATTGGTCGTGTGATCACAGACTAAATATCCGTGTAATACACTGACAAAATGTCCGTATATTACACAGCGATATGGCTACGATAGAATTACACGGATATTTTGTCAGTATGATATTCATTTACAAATTCATTATTTTTTTAATATAGAAAAAATATACTATTTTACCTTTTCTTTATTTTAATATATTTATTTAATTAAGTAATAGTGTAAATTAATTATCATTAATTATTTAAATTTATATTTAAGTTAATATTATGTATTTAATAAATAAAGTTAATATTTTTAAATCATAAATTATTTAAGTATCTATGGTTTTTTAAATTAATCATAATTTCATTTAATTGTCAACTTAAAAACTAAATTTAAACAACTATTATATCATAATTATATGAATGAATAATATTTTTTTTTTTTTTTTTTTTTACTTGTATACTATAAATAAATAATTAATATATATGGCATATGTATACAATAATATATATATATATATATATATATATATATATATATCATTTTTAATAATTATTATTTCACTATTTATTTCAATATATTAATTATATAATGTATATTATTAAATATACGAATTTAATTTATTTTATATAAATATTTCATTAGTGGCCTATAGGCCTTGAGATATCTCTCTCCCCTCTCTCCTCTCTCTCTCTCCTCTCTCCTCTCTCCCCCATCTCTCTATATCTCAACATTATAGGCTTACAAAAACGACATGTTCGGTCCTCGTTTTCAATGGATATTCTGGAATAATGCTACGAAATCTTTTACTAATCATGATAATTATAAAGATCTAGATTGTTCATTACAACAGGTCACAGTATACATTTAGTATTATATTATATCTATTGGTACTACTTATGTACACAATACACCTATAGGTATACCTACATAATATATATACCATCAATGTAAAGAAACTGTCTTTATTTATATCGATGATATATACATAATATATATATCAATGTAAATCTAAATATATTAGTATATAATGTGTATATAATTAATATATTTGAATTTTATGAAATTTACGTATGAAATTAAAATCAACAATTGCCTACACGTAATGTGTACTATAAAATGTTGCATTGTAACATGCATGTACTGCATGTAGTGTGTACTACATGCATGTCATATGTAACTAATCCTATACATACATGTACACCTATATACATATGCTACTACTACTACTACTACTACCGCTACAGCTCATAGAGGTGGGAGACACGATACTAGCCGTGGTCAGCATACAAAGTAACGATACCTACAAGACCACAAGGGTCAACGATCTCGGTTATGTAAGTAATGATCACGTGATACTATCTCCCCCCCCACATCCGTGTCTTCCCTATCTAACCTATCTTCCTGTCTCTCCCCTACCTTACTATCTCCCCTCCCCCACTATATCCGTGTCTTCCCTATCTTACTTCTCCCCTTCCTCGCTAACACCCTTCTCCCCCCTCACTATATCCATGTATTCCCTATCTCACTATCTTCACTCTCCCCTACATTACTATCTCCCCTCTTCCCCCTAACTATATCCATGTCTTCCCTATCTCGCTATCTTCCTGTCTCCCTTACCTTACTATATCCCCTTCCTTGCTAACTATATCCATGTCTTCCCTATCTCGCTATCTTCCTGTCTCTACATTCCTCGTTCTCACTATATTCCCTATATCACTATCTTCCTTGTACCCTCATTCACTATCTTCCCTATCTTCACTCTCCCATACCTTACTATATCACCTCTCCCCCTCACTATATTCATGTCTTCCCTCCACCACTACCATGGATAGGGGAAATAGGTATGCATACCTATTTCCCTTATCCTCCCTCTCACTATATTCCCTATCTTCCCTATCTCACTATCTTCACTCTCACATACCTTACTATCTCCCCTCTCCTCCCTCACTATATCCATTTCTATCCCTTTACCCTCCCCCACTATCATACCTATTACCCCTATTCTCCCTCTCACTATATTCCACATCTACATATCTTCCTTCTCCCCCCTCACTATATACCCTATATTCCTTAGTCTTATTTCTCCCATTCCTTGCTATCACCCTGTCTTCACTATCCCCATCACTATATACCCTATATTCCTGTCTTACATCTCCCCTTCCTCGCTATCACCCTGTCTTCCCTATCCCCATCACTATATTCCCTATATACCATATTCCCAATCTTATGTGTCCATATTATGTGTCCACATACCTTTATATATATATATATATATATATATATATATATATATATATTCATATGTTAACATCTATATATCTCCCCTTTAAATCTCACGTGACCGATTACCGCGTGAAATTACCACGTGACATGCCCCTCATTATCACGTGACAGACTTTCGTCGACCTCGTTGCTAAATATCGTCACTGGCTGACCACGCAACCCTCAAACGAGACATACGCATACCCCAATGTATCCATGTCCACTCTGGGCGAGTACGAAGTGGATATGCTGTGGTCGGCCGCTAGGGCATTGCACAATACAGACGCCATCTTGGTCGCATCCAATCGTAGCCTAGCCGACTTCGACTACGAGAATAAAGATATCGCCGACCTTCTATTCCTAGAGGTCACGAAGCTTAGCTTCTACGGATGCTCGGTGAGTAAGCGTGTGATACCACGATCGCTAGGGAGGAGGTATTGCGTAATTAGGCTGTAAATACATAATATAATACTATAAATTAATGATAATAACTATATATATATATATATATATATACCCATATGTCTCGCCCGGGTATGTATATGTTATCCTATACGATCAATATAATACATACTTATTAACAATAAGAAATAATATACATGAACAATAGTTTCTGATGTAATATGTACGTAATAGTCGAGGACATGTATGTGCTTGGTAATAGGTAGTAATACGGCAAATCGAAATCGATTTATATGTATGTATATACATTTAAATTAAATATGTTAGTCTAGTTATGTCACACATATACACTGCCTGTTTGTCTGCACGTCCGCTACATATATCGACTCGGAATGTTAACAAATACGATTAAAATGTAACGATTTTCTCGTTAAAATAAATGGTACAGCTGCTAGACCTGTATCTATAGATTAACTATATATATAGTATACGCTAAAGTATGTATGTCAACATATATGATAATATATATTTATATTTATTAAAATTATTTCATTAAATCAAGAAATACATGTATGTATATATTATATGTATGTATTAGACAATAAAAATATGGGATACGCATGGACTAAATTAAATATAAAACTATTACAATATAATGGTAAGTATCTAGATAAGCTCTGCGTCTATAATTACCCCGTTGAAAAACCTAAATCTGATAATAATAATATACGGATATAAAACTATGACGATAGTACAATACGCAACTATTACATAATGCAACTATTACATAACCGAAACACAACATCTCGCACGCGCAGGGTTACGTGTCATTTGATGAGAACGGAGACAGACTTAACGACGTTTACGTAACTCAGACGTTGCATTGTTAGTCAACGTATTGTATTGTTATGTAATATCTTATTACGTAATATGTAGCTAAGTTATCATCACATTATTGTACTGATATTTATATATATTTCTTGTTTTTAATTATATTCCTATATAAGTTGTTCTCCTCGTAATCATAAATGGGTGAAAGACTTGATAAGCTCTGCTTCTTCCTTCACCCAGGCAATCGCCAAATCTGATTTTATTTATTTATTATTATTATATATATATATATATATATATATATATATATTATGTATATTATCATGTATATTATCATGTATATTAGTATTTTATTGGATACCCTTATCGATAGATGAACATTCTGTAGAAGAAAACTTAGTCGGAAATTTTAAATATTCAACAAAAGAAATAACATGGTCAGAAGATAATATTATAAAGTTCAAAGGTTTACTACATATCGAGCTAATAGTATATTTAGCAGTATACCCATAGAGAACGAAGTGAGAATGAAGTCACTTCGTTCTCTATGGGTATACCTATATAATACTTAAAAAGGAACTCACATGTTATATGTATGATTAATGATATTATGTCGTGAGCAGATGCGAAGGAATCAGACGTAGAAACTGTTAATACTTTATAATTCAGAATATTGAATATTTGTATACTGTATACTATTTGATAGGAAAAAGTAATTTATTCAAATAATGTCAATGTTGATAATACTATAGAATTACTATAGCAAACATGCACGTATAACTATTATCATGTATGAACATAGCGCGGTAGACACAGGCAGACACACATATATGTTATTGTTATCAGATACCATCATAGTCGTATAGGTACATGTAGTTATATAGGTATCTATAGATATCTATAGGTACATATTTATCCAGGTATATACGTATATGGAATTTGGCAAACCCGAAGCTTCCTTCACTTATATATTCCCTTTGATTATCCTTCTATACACATACATGTATGAATGTATAATATTTAATTGCGTTATCATGTACTCTGGCCAAACACCTCGAAAGTCAATTTGACTATTTTGTTTAGCCATTTATTGTTAAAAATCAAATTTATTTGCAATAATAAATTATGCTTATCCTTATCCTTATATGTGTGTCACGTGATACAGTACTGTACATATATAGTCTACTACCTCATACTCAGATACACGGATGTTTGTGAGATATATTCTTACATATTTTACACGGGTAAACAACCAAACTACGTAACCTTTAACATTTTATAATAGTACTATTATATTCGTATACAGTCTGATTTAGCAGGGTTTATGAATTAACGGGAGTCGACTTATATATATATATATATATATATATATATATATATAAAACAATTCACATATAAATCACACACACACATATCACGTATATATTTTATTAAGTGATATTCTTATTTGCACGTGTGAGCGCTCTCATGTACATACGGATGTCAATGAAGCATCACCATCATCATCATCACCAACCCACATCGATAAGGAGGAATACCAGCCAAGGACTCTGACGTCATCGACTACGTACTGTTGACCTTGAACGACGCCCTCTACTGGGGGGTCACGGTCATGTCCCTCGTTATCTTCAGTTTGTGCGCTTTTTGCCTCGTCTTCAATATCTACTATAGGAAACTAAGGTGTGTGTACAGGGGTTTGTAGGTCAATTGTAGGTCAACCTACACGATTGAAAGTGTATAATACGTGCTTTATAATCATTGTTAAACTCAACTCAATTATATATATATATATATATATATATATTATAATCACGTGATTGTGTATCCGTTATATAACAAGGTCGACATATCCATCTATGTGACATTAACCACATGATATATTCACAATATAATCATGTGATCTTTATAAATAAAGCTTTCCTAGGATAATTATGTAACATTGCATAACAGTTATATTATAAAACCAGTTGTTTGTTAACATTTCAAATGTCTAGTTTTTTATCTCTATTATCAAAAGATCATTTTATGCATATAATTACTATAAATATATGTAAAATAATCGGTGACAATGCATTATAATATATATATATATATATAAATAAATATGACTCGAGTATGTAAGCACCTACCTCACATATACGGTATGTAGTCTGTATAAGTATACATATCTATATTGGAACATATTATTTAAGAAAGCATAAGACATATAGCGTTCATAACTGTAATTTAGTATATATATTATAGTATTAGAGCTAGGTTGTTACACCAGATTATTCATAGAAGCATAGATTATCAACGAAAATATTCATCTACATTTATACCAAGTCCTATAGAATACCAAATATATATATATATATATATATATATATATATATATATGTATATATGTTTAATTATATTTAGTAATTAGTATCATTGTTGATGAATAATGTATATATGCATATATAGACAACATATTTTTAGAAAATTGAAAAAAATTGAAAAAAAAAATAAATACAAAATAAAATAATGACTTATATGTGTGTTCGTTATTATACCTATACATCGTGTAAAAACACCCATCAGAATAATAAAGCTATCGTCCCCCAACATCAACACTATCATATCGCTGGGTTGCGGCTGTACTATACTGTTCGTGTTACTGCTGGGCATGAACAACCCCGAGGAGGTCGGCAGCGAGGTTCTTTGCGGGGTTAGTAAGCTTACTCACCCTAGGGTGGCGATTATGACACGGGTTGTTACACCTAGCCATTATATAATAGTGGTATTGTAGTAGTACTAACGATTATATAGGTCGAAAGATTCCATTAATTATCGGCCTATATGTAAATAATGTATCTAATGTTATCTGTAAGTTAATTGAAAAGGTGATACATAATAGAATATCTGCATTATTAATTACTATGGATAATAAATTTGGCTTTAAAAAAAATCTTGGTACTGAAATGTGTGTGTTTCCCTTGAGCAATATTTAACAGATTATAATAATAATAACACTAATGTGTTCGTAGCATTTTTAGATGCTTCCAAATCTTTTGATAAAATTAATCATAATATTTTATTTCAAAGATTAAAAGATAATAATATTCCTTTATACATAATTAATTTTTTAAATTACTGGTATAGAAACCAACGGATATATATTAAATGGTGTAATAATTTATCAGATAGCTTTCCTATTTCAAGGGGTATTCGTCAAGGTGGCATTATCTCACCATTGTTATTTAATTTATATACTAATCCTATGATTAAGAAATTAAATGAAATACATTCAGGTTATTGCTTAAATAGAAATATCATCAATAATCTCTGTTATGCAGATGATACAGTATTATTTTAACCATAACTAAGGGATATGCAGTTGTTGTAAAGAGTCTGCTAACCATAAATATATAACGTTTAATATTGATAAATCGGTTATTTACCAATTTATTTTGATAACTTATATCATAATCCTGTGAAATTATATATAGATAATAAACTTAAAAAATTGGAAAATCATATAAATATCTTGGACATTGGTTTTCAGAGGACTTATCTGATGATATTGATATATATATATATATATATATATATATATATATATATATATATATATAGTAATATTAAACAGTTATATATAACAAAGTATACAAACAAAGATATGCAATATCATATAACTTTAATCATTGCTCTAAGGATACACAAATTATTCTATTTAAAACATTTGTTTCTAATATATACCTTAGTAGCATTTGATACCAAATAGATATTGCATGGCTAAACTTAATATAGCTTATAATAATGCTTATCGTATGGTTATGAACTACAGACGTAGAAATAGTGCGTCATTAATGTTTCTTAACGATTATTTTAATAATTTAACAGTTAAATTAAGTAAGTCTTATTATTCGCTATACAAACGAATACAATTATCCTGTAATTATCTAATTGTTCAATTATATGAATATAATATTGTTTTCCCATCGCCTCTGTTTACCATGTACCATGGTACAACTCATTATTTGTATAGTATTTTAAATTTCCTTTCTTAGATTAATTGTTTTGTTTAGTGTATTCTTTTATAATTTTCAGTTATATACTATGAACCTCTATATTTCATGTCTGATTTAAATAAATAAATAAATATATATATATATATAATATATATATAAAAAATATGTTTTTATATGTAAATAATTTCATAGCTTTCCCGCTATAAAATAACTAGCCGTTAACGAATGTGACTTAAGTATGTACTTTTATTGCGTGTCGACTTTCGTACATCTACAGGCAATTATACTTCATTAACTAAATAATAATTATATAAACTATATATGTTGTAATATACTATATTAACACGGACCTGTGTACATCGCTGCGTGACCTATTTAAGGTGGTACGCATAAAGGTGGTTATAATAACATCGTATACGTTATAACGTGGTATACGCTTAGACCCACATAATATGTTTATATTGACGTTTATAAACATTATAAACTCCTATTGGTAGTACCTAGGGGGCGCTGCAAGAGGGTAACGGGGGGATATCCCCCCACTTTCAATTATATGGGGCCCTCATATGTATTGGCCCCTCCCCCCCCCCCCACACTTTTACCACAACATTTATTTTGATTGGTTGGTCTCCCCTACATACAACATCGTTCGAGCGCCCCTAGTATACTATAGTATGCTATAGTATACTATAGTATATATACTATACTATAGTACCAATATATCAACCACCAGTGGTGTACCAATATAGTATGACACCTAAACTATGTGTTGATATTCTCTTTATTCTCTATTATATATATATATATATATATATATAATACCTATAGGTGATACCTGTTCAATAATCTAATATATAATACTAAATAACCTGTATTATATATATGTATATAAAAGTATACTTTCAACCCAATTATATAAGGCAAGAATTTGGATTCTTTGTTCCGGTTTCACGTTTGCTTACGCCGGAATGTTCGCGAAGACCTGGAGAGTCCACGTGATATTTACTAATAAGAAAGCCGTTAAGAAGGTACTAGAATCCCATATTACAATCTCGTCTATAGATACGTTCGAATATTATAAACATTTTGTAATTAATGCTCATTCCATTACCACTACATTGTGTTGAATACGTTTAATTATTGGCATATATGTGATTTAAATAATAATCTATATTTATTTCGGCGTAAATTTATTAATAAAATTAGATAATAATAAATAATTTAAAATAATGGCTAATAATATATTATTAGCCATATATATATATATATATATATATATATATATATATATATATATATATATATATTAATATTAATATATATATCTAGATATAATTTAGTTGTTATCCTATTAAACTCTAAATACATATCATTGATTATAATAATTATTATTGTTATCATTAATATATAATGTTATGAATTATCGTCAATTTAAATTATTTATTTTATTGATACAATATAATTACTATAATATCTTTAATATAATATTATTAATATTACTCATTCATTCATTCATGAATATTGTATTATCAATGATAATGTATCATTGTTCGCGTATTCATACTGATAACGATTTGACATAAAAATGATGTAACGTGGACTAATTAAAGGACGGCGTCATATACATCACATTACCGGGTCATAAATATAGGTTGCTGGTGTGATGTATGTATACATTCGTGTAGGTGTGTATACAATGTATACATGTATACATCGTATAGGAATACTCGTTAACCTGTATAGCGAACGACGTTCGCCGACACGTTTGCCGAACGTATCTACTCAATTAGAATATATACATAAGATGTTTGTGTGAAATATACATTGCATATATAAATATATATATATATATATATTTAAAATTTATAATAAAATATAATATAATTATATTATTATTATTAGTCTGATTTATATGTATATTCTTAATTTGATTACCATTCGTAATTACATGCAAACTATAGTACTACTATGTGGTATATATATATATATATATATATATAACATATATACATCAGTTAATTATTAACATGTAGGATAT
Source organism: Osedax fenrisi (assembly GCA_964019155.1). NCBI lineage: Eukaryota > Metazoa > Annelida > Polychaeta > Sabellida > Siboglinidae > Osedax > Osedax fenrisi. The sequence goes on from OZ025243.1 coordinate 11,805,552, forward strand.
AGGATATTGGATATAACTTATATTAAAGGCATTCATTATCACCACCATATATGTAATATTATACTATAGTATACCTATAGTATACCTATATGCATATAGGTATAACTACTCTGAAAATATATATCTGAAAAAATAGTGTTCACATATTGTGAACAATATCATAGTACCTAAAATCTACCTACATTATTCATAATAATATTATATTTTTAACAGCACATGTGCTATACATATATATATATATATATATATATATATATATATATATATATATATATATATATGCTACACATATATGCATAGCTCATATATGTAATCCCAGTAAGTAAAGTAATCAAAGATCGTAATCAGATTACAATCCACAAAGTAATCAGATGAATATCATGGGGATATGTATTGATTACGATCACAGATTATCATTCTATTACAATCATTGATATTCATTCGAATATCAATATAAGTAACCACTATCACTGATTACTTTACTTACTGGGATACTGTTAATTGTATATTAAACATGTTATAATCCTCATGACAACTATAACTATAAACTCTACAGTGTGGTAATAAGTTGTCATCTATTACCGTATTCAGCTACTAGTAATAGCAACGATTTTGCGAAGCGAGATCCTTCGGAAAATATTTGATAACAGCGTATACGTTAATATATATGTTACATTACAGTTTAATATATTAAAATGTATATAGGCTATAACATCATCATTCTATTAATAGTAATAGGTCATAAACTTATAGGTTACTATAGTAACATATCGATACCTATTACTTAAATCATCTTATTATTAGGTTAACATATAAGTATGTGTTACCGTCGAGTTTACCCTATAAATGTACGCAGACGGTGAAAGATTCGCACCTGTTCGTATTCGTGGCCATAGCGTGGGGCCTGGATCTGTGCATTCTGGCCGCCTGGCAGATATACGACCCACTGAACATACAACTACAGAGAGTGGATACAAATGTTAGTACAGCCAATACTTGTATATTATATTTAATGTACAGTTGTATATATATATATATATATATATATATATATATATATATATATATATATACAGTCAAGTAACGCTAAATCGGACTCCCGATAACTCAGAATGTTTACAAATTATAGTTTGTTTGTGTACCTAAGTAAATATATGTAATAATAATTCGATATCTAAGAGAGTCGATATACCAGACACACTTTCAGTTGGTCCCTTCGAGTTTGAATATTCGGGAGTTGACTGTATTATATATATATATATATAATAGTTACTTATATTATACAATGTAATGTATCTGCGTAAGGGCATATGCTATACAATATTCTATACATACTTCGATAACAATTACGCGAATAAACGCAATATTACGCAACACTAATTGGTTGATGACGTCATCGTTTAGTTCGTCGACCACGTGCTGATTCATAACGAGGCTTACGTGTGTACTTCCGACTTGGAGACCTACTGGAGTGCTATTCTGTACGGCTATAAAGGTTGCTTTACAAGTCAGGAACGCTTGACAATGTACGTGCCGTGTCCGTCTTGCAGTGTCCGTCCGCCGTGTCCGTCCGCCGTGTGTGGCACACGTATCTCTTCTATATTATACCTGGCTTGGGTATTGTATTAGTACCGGAGAGAAGGTAGAATAGCTATGTATATACACACACATATATATATATATATATATAATTTAGTTCCGGTTATGAAACATTATGATGGGTTATGTGGCAACACGCATAGGATAACCGATGACATGAAACTCATTGGGTAACCCATAAAACTCATGGTATAACCTATAGGGTAAATATAGGGTAACATTCATAAGGTAACCTATTTGGTAAAAATCGTGATAATTATGTAGGTGAAATGTTATAAAATTAAGTTATTTAAATAATATGTTAGTGATGTCGTCACCATAATTAGTATTCCTTTGTTATGACTACCTATTGTTATAACTGCCTATTGTTATACTAACTAATAAGATGATAACCAAACCTCGCCCTACTTTATTCCACTAGCGCTGTTCCTCATCTTCGGTATATTCTTCGCGTGGGAGACGCGCAAAGTTAGGATCGAGGCTCTCAATGACAGTAAGGAGATAGGCATCTGTGTTTACAACGTGATGATTATGTCGGTTAGTCATGCGGTGATGGTGAATCACCATCGATGATTACTATGATCACCGCGAGCATGACTCTTCTTTCCCTCCATCCTTCTCTCCTTTCCATATCCATCTCTACATCCATATCTACCTCAATCTCTACCTCCATCTCTACCTCCATCTCTACCTCCATATCTACCTCCATCTCTACCTCCATCTTTACCTCCATATCTACCTCCATCTTTACCTCCATCTCTACCTCCATCTCTACCCCCATATTTACCTCCATCTTTACCTCCATATTTACCTCCATATCTACCTCCATCTTTACCTCCATATCTACCTCCATCTTTACCTCCATCTCTACCTCCATCTCTACCCCTATATCTACCTCCATCTTTACCTCCATCTTTACCTCCATATCTACCTCCATCTTTACCTCCATCTTTACCTCCATCTTTACCTCCATATCTACCTCCATCTTTACCTCCATATCTACCTCCATCTTTACCTCCATCTTTACCTCCATCTTTACCTCCATCTCTACCTCCATCTCTACCCCCATATCTACCTCCATCTTTACCTCCATCTTTACCTCCATATCTACCTCCATCTCTACCTCCATCTCTACCCCCATATCTACCTCCATCTTTACCTCCATCTTTACCTCCATATCTACCTCCATCTTTACCTCCATCTTTACCTCCATCTTTTCCTCCATATCTACCTCCATCTTTACCTCCATATCTACCTCCATCTTTACCTCCATCTTTACCTCCATATCTACCTCCATATTTATCTCCATATCTACCTCCATATCTACCTCAATATTTACCTCCATATCTACCTCCATCTTTACCTCCATCTCTACCTCCATCTTTACCTCCATATCTACCTCCATCTTTACCTCCATATCTACCTCCATCTTTACCTCCATATTTACCTCCATCTCTACCTCCATCTCTACCTCCATCTCTACCTCCATCTCTACCTCCATCTTTACCTCCATATCTACCTCCATCTTTACCTCCATCTTTACCTCCATCTTTACCTCCATCTCTACCTCCATCTTTACCTCCATCTTTACCTCCATATCTACCTCCATCTCTACCTCCATCTCTACCTCCATATCTACCTCCATCTTTACCTCCATCTTTACCCCCATATCTACCCCCATCTTTACCTCCATCTTTACCTCCATATCTACCTCCATCTTTACCTCCATCTTTACCTCCATATCTACCTCCATATTTATCTCCATATCTACCTCCATATCTACCTCAATATTTACCTCCATCTTTACCTCCATATCTACCTCCATCTTTACCTCCATATTTACCTCCATATCTACCTCCATCTTTACCTCCATCTTTACCTCCATCTTTACCTCCATCTCTACCTCCATATCTACCTCCATCTCTACCCCCATATCTACCTCCATCTTTACCTCCATATTTACCTCCATCTCTATATCCATATCTACCTCCATCTTTACCTCCATCTTTACCTCCATCTTTACCTCCATCTTTACCTCCATCTTTACCTCCATCTTTACCTCCATCTCTACCTCCATATTTACCTCCATATCTACCTCCATCTTTACCTCCATCTTTACCCCCATATCTACCCCCATCTTTACCTCCATCTTTACCTCCATATCTACCTCCATCTTTACCTCCATCTTTACCTCCATCTTTACCTCCATCTTTACCTCCATCTCTACCTCCATATCTACCTCCATCTTTACCTCCATCTTTACCTCCATATCTACCTCCATCTTTACCTCCATCTTTACCTCCATCTTTACCTCCATCTCTACCTCCATCTTTACCTCCATATCTACCTCCATCTTTACCTCCATCTTTACTTCCATATCTACCCCCATCTTTACCTCCATCTCTATAGATGGTATACCACATCGTACCCCTACAAAAAGTCACCTACCAGTTGTAACTTACCACGAAATAAATTACGTTATATGAAGTATGTCTATAGGAATATTTTTTCTGACATAAGTAAATGTATATATATTTTTTTATTTGTTGACAAATGTACTATGCAGTTAATATATAATGTACATACGAGTACTTGCTATGTACCTAAGTACATGTATTTAGTTATGCACTTAGACATATTATTCCTTTTATAATTCTACGACATATATCAGTTACTATTTCCGAGTATTTTTGCACAAAATATAGTATATATTATATATATATATATATATATATATATATATATATTACATTAGGGGAAAGTCTCCGATTACCGACCCCCTCCTAATACCGACCCCCTCTCGTATCTCAGTAACTATAAGAGATGTCAAACAATTATATATACATGAACTATTAGTAATTTAATAATAAATATGAATAAGTATTTAGTTTTTAAAAATATTTAATCCTACAATTGTTATTTGATCAAATGTAATATTCTGTTTTTACTTTTTAAATATTTGAATAATAACTTTTTTTAAATCATTGTAAATACTTTATTAATTAAAATAAAAATGTAATACTGCGCATAATATTGTAGATTAATAAAATGTTTATAACAATTATAAACATATTTAATTTGAATAACTATTAACTAATATATCTTAAGTATAGCAACCCAAATGATTTTCCTATTACCGACCCCCTAAATTACTCAACTACCGACCCCATGTGATTTATAATATCCAATCAAAATAGATCCGTATTTTACTTTAAATTATGTCGTAAGTTGTTTGTGTATCATTATTCCAGTAGATTATATACATATTGATTAATAAATAAATATTAAATAATAATATACACTATTTTAATATAATTACTATAAAGTTTAAATTTAAATTTAATATTACTATAATACTTTAATACATAAATTCAATAAAAAATAAATTGCGTGCATTTAATTATATTTATGTATATCTACTATTTTTATTGGATATTATAATACTACAATTATTTATACCATGATTATGTTATAGTGAACATGTTTACTATAGTGAAATATTGACTTATAGTTGTATATCCATTTGTATCCGTTATTTGTATTGTATTCAATATATATATGAGATTTCAATAAATAAATATTATATTATTATATAAAAGTACACATTAGATTACAATAGAGTGTATTATCTAATAGGTACAATGGTATACCATATATCACGTGTACATTAATTAGGTCACGTGGACGTTCTATGTGTGTCAACATGTAGTTAGCATATAATGTAATGACATTTAATAAAATTGTATATAGGTCAATATTGTTATTTAAAGTATAATATATCTAAATATATATATATATATATATATATATATATATATCTACACATATCGTAATTAGGTATAGGTGAAAGTCTACTATTACCGACCCCTAAATGATTATTTGTAATAACTTATTAAATATTCGATATAATTATTTTAAATTTTGTAATTAGGGTAATATTATGGCAATATTATATGTGGCTATTCTAAATTGTTGATATAATTATATTGACAAGAATAAATAGGGGTGTCCGCAATTGGATACATGTGCCTTATACCGACCCCCTAAAATAATCGTGGTATAAATAATTGTAGTATTATAATATTCAATAAAAATAGTATATATATATATAAATATAATTAATTACAACATGCACACAATTTATTTAGTATTGAATTTATGTTTTAATATTAATATTTAATTTAAATTTAAACTTTTTAGTAATTATATTAATATTTAATGTGTATATTATTATTTAATATTTATTTATTAATCAGTATGTATATAATCAACTGGAATTATGCATCCTACATATATATCAATGATACACAAACAAATTACTACATATTTTAAAGTAAAATACGGATATATCTTGATTGGATATTGTAAATCACATGGGGTCGGTATTAGGGTAATTTAGAGGGTCGTACATAGGAAAATCGTATGGGTTGCCATATTAAGATATATTGGTTAATAGTTATTAAAATTAAATTATTTTTTATAATTATTATAAAAATTTAATTTATTTACAATATTATGCATAGCATTATGTTTGCTTTTAATTAATAATTTATTTAAAATAATTTAAAAAAAGTTATTATTCAAATATTTAAAAGATAAAACCAGAATATTACATTTTATCAAATAACATTTGTATGATTAAATATTTTGATAATCAAAATATTATTCATATTTACAATTACATTACTAATATTTTATGTATATATAATGTTTTGATATCCCTTATAGTTACTGGGATATGAGTGGTATTACGTCGTTAATAGTAGGTATTGGTATTAGGAGGGGGTCGGTAATAGGGGACTATCCCCTATATGTATGTACTATTATATTTATTATTTATATGTTATATTTAATTATTGAATGTATCGTATTATTTAAAGGTATACCCATTATAAATATCTAGATAAGTTTTTTCATTTACACATGAATTCATGTGTGAAAGTCTAAATATGATAATAAAAAGAATAATGTAAATAATAATAATGGTCTCAGTGTGCATTTTGATTTATTCTCTACCTATAGGTAGAGAATATATCAAATAATGACAAGCATCATTGTAATGAATGTATATATTCACATATTAATATATATATACATGGTTGTAACCATATATGGATTATGTAGATAGAACAATGCATTTAGCTCAACGGCGTAATGAATGCATTGTTATAGGCCTTTAACTTTAGATATCTTAATAAGTCGATACTGATGACTAATGAACAACTAATGAATAACTAATTAACGGATAATTAACGATTTGGCTTAGTTATGAAGTAATTATATTAATTGTATAAGTATTACTTGAATAGAAACTGTATATAATAATATGTAATTTGTAATTTATTTTAGCGTCTCCACATTAAAATATCGTGAGTAAAACATATATACGAATTCATATACGATAATTAATTATAATTAATGAAATCGTATTAATAAATAATATGTAAGTATAATATATGGCATAATAATAAGCGTTATATATACTATAATATATATAAAATATAGTATATATAATATCAATTATTTTAAATATTAAACTACATGTAACCGCCGGTACATAAAGTAAGTAAGTAAATCATTTATTCAAAAACACTCGTATATTGTAGAGTCTCACGAGTGTTGAGAATATATAGCAAAATTAAATTAAATGTATAAAAAATAAGTCGTCATACGACTTCTCGAATATATGACGAATCCTAACGCGTAACACACTCGTGACCTCACACGTGACACCACACGTGACCAGGTTGTGGGCGTTCCCATCTACAACATGTTGACTCTGAATCAGATGGACGCTTCCTACGCTGTCATCTCCTCGGCCGTCATAATATGCACTTTGACCACTCTGTTCCTGGTGTTCGGGTCAAAGGTTAATGGGAGTTTTATAATACTCTTTCAATAATAATACTAATTGTTAAATATATATAAATGAGAACTATCTTTGTTATATTTGTGTCTAAATAAATCATCTATCTATATACCTATGTCACATGGTACATATATGATATATATGGTACCTGCAGGTTCAGATATGCCTATAGATACTGACTAAACAACCCGATTATCGACTAATTTCTCCTCATACTTCACCACGCCACCTACGATACTCTAACTATGCGGTCCTGACTGAACCATCCTTTCGCCGGAAAAAAACTTGGGAAGCGTCGCTACTCTATTTACGCCAGCCTCCTTTAGAATACTCTCCCCCCCCCCCATCCCTCAAAACCATCAATACATCAAAGACCACTTTCAAACATAAACTAAAGAAGTACCTCTTTGTTTATGATATCTGAACTTCAAATGTATTCGTTTTCGCCACGTTGTACACTTAGATGTACTAATTATTACGTTTGTGTCTTGTTGTTTATGTATTATTATCACACTATAAGTATTTTATAATTTAATTAGTGTTTAAATAAATTCAAAATCACCATCACATACCCACAGACTGTGAACCACAGGTATATTTGTACCTATTACCCTACCCTCCTACATGTACATATGTAACTATACCCCTATACATGTGTACCTATACATGTGCACCGCACCCCTCCCGCAGGTACACGTGTACCTATACCGCACCCCTCCCGCAGGTACACATGATAATGATGGGCGGTAACGAGATAGACGTGGCTATCCTCCCGTTCGCCTCCTCTCTAAGAACTCAGACCCTTCAGTCCAGCGTTAACACTGTAGACGAGCTGGTCACGTCGGGCAATACCCATGTGGTCAACGAATTACCTGACAAAGTATAATGACCACCTCTCTGGCGTTATATCTCTAGCACTCTATATATATCTCAATATATACATACAGATTTTATACATATATGAGATATATTAATCTTTCTCATTACCTATCTATATTTCGTTATATCTCCCTATCTATCTAGCTTTACATATCTCTGTATGTATATCACTCTTTGTAGGTGTTTCTATATCTCATTGTCTTTATCTATATCTCCAAAACATTAATTAATAGTATGTTGTACGAGAAAGTTACACCACTCTAAACCAGGCCAAAGTACAGCACATGTGACGGAATCAGATTAGATAAACTCTTTATAAAATTACATTATATATATATATGTATATATATAGTATATAGTACATATGTATGTATACTATTACGCTATAGTATCACTGATACTATATCATAACTATTATTATAGTATGTAGGGTTATCTATTGGCTACTATATTAAAGTATACTCTATAATATAGAGTCTATATTATTGTTATATTAGATAATATCATACTATATATTATAAGTTCATTTTGTAGACTTGTAAATATATTATTATTATCCAGAGTGTAAATACTACTATAGTATTAGTAATAGTAGGATTTAGTTCAAGCACGTGGAGTATACGCTATAGTAGTATAGTATAGTAGTATAGTAGTATACTATAGTACATACAAAATAGCGTCCATATATTTTACTCATTTTTTTACTCGCTACAAACATGTTTATAAAAATGTATACTCAAATATCATTCCGAAATCATTAAGAATACAACTTCCACGAACTTCCAATTTACACTTGTATTATAAATATATAGTTATTGTAGAAATGTTCACGCATGCGTATCGAAATATTTTAATTTTCCGCGACTATTCGTGATTTATATTGAATTTAGTATACAATTTATGATACGTATTAATATATAGTTATATATAGTTATATATAGTTATATATATATATATATAGTTATGCGATATTTGTATATAACGATTTTATTTAATATATGTATATGTATACATATATGTGTATATTGTAAATAGTGCGCGAAGTATATTATTGTAGGTATTATTTGATCCTTGTACAGGAATACGATTATGCGATTATATACCTATTATCTATTTAATAAATGAATTTATTTAAATTAAATAAAATTATGAAAACACATGTGTATAGAAAGTTACATATATATTATATAATTATTTGTTAATAATTATTAAATCCGTATACAGTTATAATGTATCAATGCATTACGTATACTTGATGTTAATTTAAAATAAATAATAAATATGTATTTGAAATATTCCATTACCAATATGTATACTACATATTATATATATTAGAAATGTTGTATTATTAGATTATTGATAAAGAGGATCTTGTGAACTTTAATATTAAATGAATATTCTAAAATTGAAATACAATCTCCTCCATTAATAGTAATGTCGAGGCCTATGTATTCATATAAATAATACAAGTATAAGTTTTCAATAAATATATATATATATATAAAAAAATTATTAAATGTAAATATATATACATATATATATATATATATATATACATATATATATTGACTATAGTCTATAGACTATAGTATACTAACGATAAATATGGAAATATAATAATATGTATATAATGGAGAACGTATAGCTCTATGTATAGTATATAGTATATAGTTGCTAATAGCTAATTAATATAGCGATATGAAAGAAAAAGAAAAATTATATATATATATATATATATATATATATATATATATACTATAGGATATACCTAAACACAAATAAAATATGATGTTACAATGGCCTACTGGTCTACTGGCATATGTGTACATGAAGATGTGCCACTCTGCGATGTCCTTTCTATAGAGGGTATACCTATAGGTTAAGGCATTAGGGTGAATAGCCTCGTTATAACGGGGAAGGGAATCTGGTCTGTTTCCCGTACCCCAAATGTTATATCTAACTGTATTGTAGTATTTAACATTTTGTAATGTAAAAAATAATGTAGGTATCCTAGGTATCCCTCTATATTCTAATGTTTAATTATTCTACTATTATTTACCAAAGCTAATAAATAAATACCTACAATTTTATATAATATTGAATTTTAATTTTAATATTGTATTAATAAAAAGCAATTTAAGAAAATTTAAGGGCATATTTACCAAATCCACCATTATATATAGTATACCTTCCTATGCATTGCACATATCTAAAAGACTGGCGAGATTAATATCACTCAATACATTTTGTAAGAGGCTTAAAGCATTAGTCGACTAATTACCAATAATTACATGGTATTATGTTTACTTTACTTTTACTTTCAATGCCGTGATGCATGCATCGTAGGGGGAATCATCTCGAGTACAACAACATCAAATCTTCTCCAGCCATTTCTATCCTTTACCTTCTCCAAAAGTTAGCCCAACGTCTTAGCAGTCCACTGTATTATATTAGCCATCCAGTATTTATTTGGTCTGCCTCTAACCCTTGTACCTTCAACCCTACCTAGCATAATAGTTTTACTCAAACTATCATGTCAGCAATTATGTTTATATATACTATTAATTTATAATTCATGATGTATGATTTATATGTTTAAACTTATAAATAATAATTATATGAAGAAAAAAAATAATTGGTTTAAAACAAAGATGTCCGTATTCTAATTCAAATGCGGATGAGTGAGGGTGGCATGGTAGTTTGTTTAGGGTGATTTAATTACTCTCTCTATTGCATAACGTATCATAACTATTGTTACATATATGTTACATATACCTATAGGTTTATGATATAGGGGAGAGTCTCAGATTACCTAAATGATTATTTGTAATTTTGTAATTAGGGTAATATTATGGGAATGAATAATGTGGCTATTTTAAATTTTTGATATAATTATATTTAGAAGAATAAACAGGGGGTCGGTAATCGGATACATGTGCATAATACCGACCCCCTTCTCCTATTACCGACCACCTAAAATAATCGTGGTATAAATAATTGTAGTATTATAATATCCAATAAAAATAATAGATATACGTAAATATAATTAATTATAACATGCACGGCGTGCATTGCACGCAATTTATGTATTATTGAATTTATGTTTTAATATTAAATTTAAATTTAAACTTTATAGTAATTATATTAAAATAGTGTATATTATTATTTAATATTTATTTATTAATCAATATGTATATAATCTACTGGGATAATGAATCCTCAATGATACACAAACAATTTACGACATATTTTAAAGTAAAATACGGATCTATTTTGATTGGATATTATAAATCACATGGGGTCGGTAGTTGGGTAATTTAGGGGGTCGGTAATAGTAAATTATTTGGGTTGCTATACTTAAGATATATTGGTTAATAGTTATTCAAATTAAATATTTTTATAATTGTTATAAATATTTTATTGATCTACAATAGTATTACGTTTTCTTTTTTTTGCAGTATTACGTTTTCTTTTAATTAATAAAGTATTTACGATTATTTAAAAAAAGTTATTATTCAAATATTTAAAAAGTAAAATCAGAATATTACATTTTATCAAATAACAATTGTAGGTTTGAATATTTAAAAAAAAATACTTATTCCTATTTATCATTAAATTACTAACAGTTAATGTATGTATATATATAGTTTGTTGATATATATTATAGTTACTGAGATACGAGAGGGGGTCGGTATTAGGAGGGTTCGGTAATCGGAGACTTTCCCTTATAGGGGAAAGTAACCGAATATGGACAGTGCCCGAATACGGACACCCTCGGTATCTCATGAGATTTATGCATAAACCATACATCCTACAAAAAAAATGTTAAATAATAAAATATTCAAAATTATATAAATAGTCTACAAAAGTATTTGTATCTTTTAATTATTAATAATAGTGCTGATATGGATATCTAATAAACTGATGTTTGTATTACGTTTTTAAATTTATGAAACCAAATGTCAAATTAAAACCTTCTCACGAATATACAAATGTTTCGATATAAAATATAACATTATCTTATTAAAAAATAAAGCATTCTAAAAATGATATATATAATTTTTATATTTGTTATCAAATATTCATTAAGTTATAAGCATATATCTAGAGCTCATATAAGTCCCTAATGCGGACACTCTAGATGTCTCAATATATTATATATCCGTATACGGACAGTGTCCGTCGGATACCCTATAACCAATCAGCGCGCAACGTATAAACTATTCTGATTTTCATAAAAATCGCGTTCGTTATAATATTAATACCACCAACAAAGCTAAATCTAAAAATATAATTATGTAGATACTTAAATTGTATTATTAATTAAAAAAATAATAAAAATAAATAAATTATTAACTGATTAAATTAGAATAAATTATTCATAAAATTAATAATAAATAATGTAATTGTCATTTTTCTGATTGATTCATCAATAATATATAGTTTATCTAGTGGTATATATGGTATCCGTATTATAACGCAGTGTGTCCGTATTCGGACATGGGTACAGAATACGGACACCCCCGTTATATATGGAATTAAAAGATTAAATAAAATTTTAAAATCATAATAATATTTATAATCATATAATATTAATATAATGTAATTTTTGAATACAAATAATGAGTCATAAAATGTTAAGACCACATATTGTTAAAGTATCCGTATTAGGTTACTTTCCCCTACATATTTATAAGAAGTGCAAAAAAAATCTAGTCCAGAAAATACTAATGAAATCCAAACCTCAAAAATAATGTTAATCAGTGTTATCAATTAATGAGTTAATTAATCTAGAAATAGGTAACTATAGAAAATAATACAATAAATCAGATATACAATTTATACTAATTACATTATATGATTATAATACCACATGTAAATGAGTGTTCAAATATACATGATGTTATTCAATAATTGTTTTATAAAATAATATATGTCTAGAATTAGGTTTCCATCAACAATTATTATTTTAGAATATAAAAATGACATGATTACAATGTAGGAATTGATATATTCATAACGTGCTAATTACCTACACGGTATTTCAATGTTGCGTCATAGTGATGTCATAGTGAATCCAAGTAATATAATAACACGTAAACAACTAGACAATTAAAATGTTAAGTAAATAGGAAATTATCTATAATATTATAGTATAGTATACTATCCTATATATATAGGTATTATTTATACTATATGAACTATATATAATATAGATATTACTTATTAGGTACAAAATATATACTGCAGATACTATATTTATATATATATATATATTATTTTTTTTATTTTATATATTATAGGTATTATCTATTATATTAACTATGCCCAATAGTAATAACTGTTTTCTAAGCAGTTATTCTATTTAACATGACATTTAATTGTGTAGAAGTAAACTTATTTGTTATCTTTTGAATGTGTACATAATATAAAATATACACACACATACATACACACATACACACACATACATATATATATATATATATATATATATATATATATATATATATTATAAACAATTATAAATCTATAGTATAATACGAGCTTGTTTATATAGGCCTGCGTATATTATTATATAGAAAATGTTATTTAAACAATAGATGACGTAACGAGTGTACACAATGTGTATTACGTAATCAGTAATTATGCAATACAAGAGTCGGTCGTACAAGTCTAGATATGAACGTAACAATGAGTGTACGAACTTGTCATGACAGTAGACCTGTAGACCTATGTATATACATGTATGTATATGTATAGGTAAGGACACGAGTTATTCGTGCATACAACTTATGTGTTTCAGGGGTCGCATTGCTATAGCTAGGAATCCTATAGGAATTCCTAGGAATATAGATTATTGAATCTGATAATAAAATCAATGTAAAAACTCGTTTTAATTAATTATTTCAATATCAGTATAGCCTATATGTTATAGGTTACCAATCTAAGTTCTAACATAATACTATACGCAATATATTATAGAGAGTGCTACATAAATAACATTGAAAAACATCATTCAATTAAACACAAATTCAATAAATAACTATTATTATTATTATTATTAAAAAAACAATATATATATATAAATAAATTCTTATATTAATCGGATTTTAATAACGTATCAATGACCTATTTATAAAAAAATATAAATCAAAAAAGTAATCGATTTTTATTTTACAAATAACTAAATATTTATTTAAAGGTCTATCTTTGAAATCATCAAATTATGATTAAATATACTAGTAATATATCCAGGTATATATTTGGGCTACAGCACATATTCCATTGGATGAACCTGACAGAATACGATATTTATAAGAATAGTATATAATATAGGTATATAATAATATAGCCTATAATCGTATGTTGATGTATGTATACATCATTTGATACACACATAGAGAAGGTAACTTAATACGGACACTTTAACAATAAATGGTCTTAATATTTTATGACTCAATATTTGTATACAAAAATGTCAGTATATTAATATTTTATGATTATAGATATTATTGTGAAATTTAAATTTTATTTAATCTTTAAATTCCATAGATAACGGGGGTGTCCGTATTCGGTACCCATGTCCGAATAAGGTACCCTGTGTTATAATACGGACACCATATAGGGTATACCACTAGATAAACTATATATTTTGATGAATCAATCAGAAAAATTACAATTACATTATTTATAATTAATGTTGTGAATAATTTATTCTAATTTGTTAGTTAATAATTTATTTATTTTTATTATTTTGTCAAATAATAATACATTTTAAGTATCTAAATAATAAAAATTGTTGATTTAGCTTTATTGGTGGTATTAATATTATAACGCACGACATTTTTGTGAAAATCAGAATAGTTCATACGCTGCGAGCTGATTGGTTATAGGGTGTCCGTATTAATACATATATAGGTGATTTAAGACATACATAGTGTCCGTATTAGGAAGTTATATTACCTCTAGATATTAGCTTATATCTTAATGAATAATTGATAAAAAATATAGAAATTATATATATATAATTTTAGAATGCTTTATTTTTTAATTGTGTTATATTTTTAAAGTGAAATTTTTTTTCATAAATTTAAAAACGTTATAAAAAAATCAGTTTATTGGATATATCAGCAATATTTAAAATAATTAAAAAATAAATAATACTTTTTTAGACTATTTATATAATTTTGTATATTTATTCATTACACATATTTGTGTGGGATTTATGGTTTCTGAGATACCGAGATTGTCCGTATTCGGTTACTTCCCCCTACATAATTTGATGTACATATTACCTTGTTACCTTGGTCCCTTAGCCTGTTGAGCCGTGGGGGCTTATCACGTTGAAACAAAATTGTCTCCACTTCTTCCGGTCATATACAATTTCATTTAGTTCATTGAAGCCTTTTCCGGTCCATTCTTTTATATTATCTATCTATTGTTTTTTTGGACGTCCACGGGATCTTTTACCTTCGACATTACCCTGAAGGATTATCTTGGCAAGTCCATCGCCTCTGGTCACGTGTCCATACAATTTCAGTTTTCTCCTTTTAACTGTTGTGAGGATATCGGTGAAGGGACTTGTTAATGATGATGATATTCGGTCTATTATTTCTTGATTAGTAACTCTATCAAGGTATGTTATACCGAGTAATTTTCTGATGTTCTTCATTTCGAATGCTAGTATTCTTTTCTCGAGTTCAGCAGTTAGAGTCCATGTTTCACATGCATACAGGAATATCGAGTTGACAAGAGAGTCCATGAGTTTTAACTTGTACTTTGACGTATGTCTTTATCATTCCATATTATCTTTAGATTGCTATATGCTTGACTTGCTTGTGCCGCTCTTGACATGATTTCTTTTCTTGATCCATTTTCGTTTATGATTGATCCTAGATATTTGAAGCTTTTTACGGTCTCAATTATTTCGCCATGAATATCAATGTTTGGTTGACAATTGTCGTCGTTTAACATAAGCTTAGTTTTAGAAGGATTTATTTCCATTCCAAATCTATTTGCTGATTTAAAAAGACACTCAGTTAAATTTATTAGTTCTTCTTCCGAGCCAGCTAAACCATCTATATCATCAGCAAAGCGGAGATTTGTTATATTTCGGCCATTTATCTATATTGAACCAGTATGATTGCTTAGCGCGTCGTTCATTATATCTTCTAGGAATATATTAAATAAAGTAGGTGAGAGAAGACATCCTTGTCTTACTCCGGTTTTCGTTGGAAACCAATCGCCACATATTCCTTTATGTATTACTGCACTGCTTGCCTTTTCATATAAACTTTGTATTAAATTAATTAACTTTGTATCGATATTATATTTCTTCATTGAGGACCATAGTGCATTTTGCCACACTCTATCAAATGCTTTTCGGAAATCAATAAATATATGATATAGCTTTTTTTGTTGTAGGTTATGTTTCTCGCATAGTATTCTTAGGTTGAATATTTGTTCTATCGTAGATCTATCTTTCATGAATCCAGCCTATTCTTCCGCAATAATACGGTCCGCTTGTGGTTGTAAACG
Source organism: Osedax fenrisi (assembly GCA_964019155.1). NCBI lineage: Eukaryota > Metazoa > Annelida > Polychaeta > Sabellida > Siboglinidae > Osedax > Osedax fenrisi. The sequence continues at coordinate 11,822,440 of OZ025243.1, forward strand.
ATTCTTAATGATTTTCAACATCACTTTGCTTGCGTGGCTTATCAAACTTATCGTTCTGTAGTTAGAACAATGTTGAAGATTACCTTTTTTCGGTAGAGTTATAATTAACGATTTTGTCCATATTTCTGGCCAGATACCAGTTTCCCATATATTGGAACATATCTTGTGGAGTATGTCTGTCATTCCTTCACCTGCATATGTTATTAGTTCTGCTGGTATATTGTCTACACCAGCAGCTTTTCCATGTTTTAGTGAATATATAGCATTAACTACTTCATCTCTTAAAATACTATCATCTCTCTCTTCTTCGTGTTGTTCATCTATCGTTTGCAAAACATTTTTGTCTCCTCTGGATTCATAATTATATAATTCTTGGCAGTATTCAGTCCATCTTTTAATAATATGTGTATCTTCACTCAAAACTTTACCACCTTTGCTTAATATTGTGTTGATCGTTTCTGATTTCTTCTTTGTCAGAGCTTTTATAATTGAATATGCTTTTTTAGATCTGTTACTTGCAAATGAATTGTCTATATCTTTACATTCGTTATTTAACCATTTTTCTTTGGCTTGTTTCATGTTCTTTCTTATCCTCTTATTCAGTGAATTATATTCTTGTAAGTGATTACTTTTTTGAGATTTCAATGATCTACGTTTATCACAAAGTTCCAGAATATCTTCTGTTATATATGGTTTTGTCTTTTTCCTTTTAAATCCAATTACTTTTGTTGCACCCAAGCAACCAAAATCATAAAATGTACATGTACAGAAACAGTTCTTGTGTACTAGTATTGGTAACAGTTTTTTGGTAAGTTTCTGTAATAGTTACGATGTACATGAACGCAATCAGGATTTTCGTACTATTGTCCGTAACCATAGTACATTGTACTAGTACAAATCCGGATTTCCGTACTATTGTCTGTAACCATAAACCAATAGTTATATAAATAATAAAACAAATTTATTTATATGTAAATATTTATTATAATTAGAATTATTTGTTCGTCCTTTGAAATCTCTGTTTCATTTCTTTCAAAATAATTGAAAGAGGTGGTGTCTTCACATATACAGTTGAGCTAATTTCTGTAATATTAAATAATAATTAGTTAAATTATATATATATATATATTAAACCTATAACTTTACTATATATATATATATATATATATATATATATATATATATATATATATATATGTATATACCATATATATACAATTAAAAGTTGTATAGGTAATAATGTTATGCATAATTTTTATTGTTAACTGGCATTAAGTTAAAGTTCATCGGTTACTTATACTATGCAATGCATAGTATGCATTCAAGTTCAAAGTAGCAATAAATACATCTAGAACTTTGATAAATAATTATTTATCTATAATTTATTAGTACCGCAATTTAAATAGCACTAATATGCGGCACCATAGTGCCACTATCACTGATTACTTTACTTACTGGGTATATATATATAACAAAGTGAAGTTTATTCGTATATAACTTTATTGACGAAGACCTGTATAATATCATAAAAAATAATAATAACACAGTAATAATAATGATGACAATGACAATATGTACCAACCAGGTGAGACGCAGAACCGAAAGTGTATCAATCTCACCGAGCCGCATTCCTTTTATAGGAAACAAATCACACGACATAGACACACGATAACAAATATAAAATACAAAACGAATAATAATTTATACAAATAATAAAAATTTAATTACAAAATATAAATCTACACATAGCTATGCAATCAACAGAGCGTGAAGCCTAAAACAATTTTTGCATGCAGATATATCGATATTATGTAATGACCGAATTGAATTTAATTCAATTCGACATAAATGTATATTACATTAATCAATATATCTGCAGACTTCACTTTATAACATATATATATATATATATATATATATATATATATATATATATATATATATATATATATATATATATAATATATATTATATATATATATATAACTTATATTCTATTTATATTACATTTAGGTATATATATATATATATATATTACTTTATTTATATTATATTTACTACATAAAACGTATACGTTACTATAGTACGGTGTAACCACACACATATATATATATATTATATATATATATATATATATATATATATATGTGTATGTGTGTGTGGTTACTGGTGCACTACAGTAACGTATACATTTTCTAACCTCTCTATTCAAACTACTAAATATGGTTACAGCCGTACTATAGTATCGTATACGTTTTGTAACCTATCTATTGAAACCACAGAACCAGAGTGAATTCTTTCTAGCTCTATGATTCAAACTAATAAATATGGTTACATCCGTACTATAGTAACGTATACGTTTTGTAACCCCTCTATTCAAACTAATAAATATGGTTACAGCCGTACTACGGTTTGTAACCATATGGTTACAGCTGTAATACGAACTGTAACCATATGGTTACAGCCGTAATACGAACTGTAACCATTAGTGGTTGCATGAAATACACTTTTGGTTGCTTGGGCAGTTTCGCTTATTATTCTGTTAAGAATATCAGTTGTTTCATCGGAATTGATTGTGTTGTGCATTAACTTGTTTTTAATTTAATTTTCTATAGTGTCTCTGTATTGAGCAAGAATTGAAGAATTATTACTTAGTTGTTAAATGTTGTAGTTTTTACGAATTCTCTTTTGTTTTCTTTGAGATTTGAATTTTTGTTTGAAGGATATCATCACAAGGTCATGATCACTTCCTATATCAGCTTTGTTATATACTCTAGTTTTAGCCACATTGATACCAGATTTAAATCGTCTCTTCATGAGGATATAATCTATCTGGTTATGAGTTTTACCATCTGGAGAGTGCCATGTTGCTATTCTTGAGGAGTTGTGTATTCCTAGAGTATTTGCCAAAATCATGTCATTATAACATATAAATTCCAATAATCTGATCCCCCTGTCATTCGTTGAGTTGTTACATGAAGGTCCACAATATTCGTTCCAATCTGTCAGTGAGTCAGTTCCAATTTTTGCATTCCAATCACCTTGCATTATTAACATGTCCTTTTTATGGGTTTTGTCAATTATATCTTGTAGGCTTGAATAGAAGATTTCAATTTGTTCATCTGTATAATCCGAAGTTGGTGCATATATCTGTATTATCGATATATTTAATGGTTTAGCTTTTAACCTCAATGTACATATTCTGCTGGAAATAGGTTTGAATTCGGCTACAAAGTCTTTTATATCTTTTATATCTTTGTGAATCAAAAATCCTACACCATTCTTATGATATTTCTCTTCACCACTATAGTAAAGATGGTTACCGTTGTCAGTTACGACATTACCAGATCCTTTCCACCTAACTTCGCATAGTCCTAAAACTTGCCATGTGTATTTCTTCATTTCATATTCTAATTCTTCTAAATTTCCTGTTCTGTTAAGAGTTCGTACGTTCCAAGTGCCAAAAGTTGCGTTATTGCGAAGCCTCATTGACTTTCTGTCTTTCTTCTTATCAGTATCATCTTTTTCACATTCGTCCTGATAATTAACGATATGCGCGGTCCTTTTTATCCCGGGCGACGGCCGAGCCGGTATAGATAATTTAATTTTGTTTCTCATGATTCGTTTCTTGGGATATAACTATATTGTTGAATATAGTCCGGCGGGTCCCATTCCTCTCCGGAAGGTTGATTTTAAATCAGAGATTTCCTTCTCCTAGATGATCTACTAACCAAAGTTAACGAGCACCATCTACCCGACTTAGATTTATGGTCAGAGTTACATTCTCCTAGCCTATGCCTAAAGAAGCATAATCTGCGAGGCAGCAGATTTCCCCTCACTAAGTTTAGCACCACTGTCGAGTGGAGGTACCGGGATATGGCCACTGGTTAATCACCAGTTACTTGGAGCCATTAGTGAGAGTTGACTAATTAATTGAGGTCCAGAGTTCCCACTCATGTCTATATCGACATGCGACAAGCAGGTTTACAAAGGTACTGCCTCTAATCAGCTACTCTATACCCCAATGTACATATACAATAGAATATTGTCAATAGTGTATATATAGGATAGTAAACCTAGTATAGTAATCGAAATATTTCGTAATTATGATAATCATATATAACCTATAGGTTATAGGTGACTATAGACTATAGGCCTATAGTGACTATAATAGTCATAATAGATTATATATAATAGTGTGTAGGGGAGGGAAGGGAGTAGTGGCCGATATTAATATGCCTCAGAAGATTACTAATATATCGATAAATACTGAATGTTAGGCTCTTATTTTTTTGAATTAAATATAAATCATATAGGTAGTAGGTACAAGTAAACCCCATCACGTCCCCTAGTTCTAGAATATTGTGATTTCACTTTTATATATAAAGTGTTTAACCTAATAATATAAACGTTTGATTGGGCATTACAAAAATAACTAAAATAAGGCAAGGCCGTAGTAGTGACCACTAGTAGGAAACCCTACCAGAAAATGCTATAGGTGTTTCGAAATGTATTCGATTTATATTTTTTTAATTAGGTATGTATATGTAATTAGGTTATCTAATATGTTATCTAATAATACCTACCTATGTATTACCTATGTAATATTGAATAATTATATTTATGATGCATAAGCACCTTATTTGATTCAATGATTTAGTTATATATACACATACTCTTACACATAAATAAGCATAATTATATATAATCATGTTTTTTTTGTCAACATTTGACAAAAAATGATTATATAATAAATTAGAGTAATTAATTAATTTAAAAAAAAAAATGTTTACTATATATTATAGATATTTTTATTATCTAAATATTATATATAGAACTTTTTATCCTATCAAGCTCCATTTAAGCTCCATTAACCCCCTTCCCTCCCCTATACATTATTATATATAATCTATTGAGACTATATAATATAACCTATGATTATCATAATTATAAGAAATATTTCGTTTACTACGTATATATTATGTTCGTAGTTATAATAAAATAATTCCACCATTATACACATAATTAAGTGAAAAGAAAGTGGTGATGGGATATCAAATATTTCACTATATATAATATTTAATCAAATACAATTAGTAATTGTGTAGAAATCTCGCCGCTAATGATAATCAATCATTTTATATACACTCTAATTAAATGAAACTATTGTAATGCCTGAAATATACGCCTTATTATTTATAATTATATTAATTCACCAAACTAATCATTAAATGAATAATTTATTTATAGATATTATTTTTTAAATTCAAATTATTTCTACAGGAAGTTTTTATTATTATAAATAAACTTCAGTAATTTAAAATTCAATTTAGGAATACTATAGATTTATTTAGAGCTATATTCTTTAAATATGTATATCATAATTATATAATAAATATATTTTTATATTTATTAATAATTTTCACGGATTTTCACATTTAATAAAAAAAAATCCAAATTGCGATTAATTCTAGTTTCGAAAACGGTATTTTTATTAGAGTAATTTCCAATTGTATTTGGTTTAAAATGAGTACCTCTAGTGATATGAATTATAAAAAAATGGAAAACTTTTTTAAACGAATAGCTATGATGTTTGTTAAAGCTAAAAGTTAGTATTATTAATCTCCATAGTATGTCAATATATTGATAAATAGCTTATGTATCCAGTGAAGCCTGACTAAGCCACGCCTACATGTTTACTATATTTATTGAAATTATTGCTAAGGAAAAGTATTTTAATCTTAGTTTATAATTTTAAGAATTAGGTATATTATTAAATATGTATGTGAAGGATATAAATCAACACAAATTAAAAAGTTTTTTAAAAACTATAAATGATATGTTTGCGAGAGCTAAAAGTTTGTATCAATTATTACATAATATTTTTTTTTTAATTTAAATATATTTTTATTCAAAAACTAAGTTTATATATTATATGATATTCAAGTAAACTTATCGTATAATATTTACATTTAATTTTATTTATAATTATTATAATAATATTAAGATCATCATCATCATGATGATATTACACAGTGTACAATTGTTCAACATTTGTTTACATGATAATAATGATTATCATAATGATTATGATAATGATTATGATAATGTGAACAAATGTTATACACTGTATAATACAGTATAACTTATACTTAGTGTACTATCGACACCCTTAATATATAATATATAATGTATAATACTGTATTATTAATACATACCAACTTAGTTATATTAACTAATGCTATTAATTATGTACATGAGTTTCTTCATATAAGTTCTAAAGTTTCTCTAAAAGTATATTGATTTGGAAATTAACTTCCTTAGTATTAAGTTAATGATTAGCCATAAGGAAAATTCATTTTTTTGGATCTTTGTAAATTTTTATATTACCTAATTCTAGTTTTATATTAAAATATTTCATTAATAAATATATAAACTTCGATAGTACACATATTCACGTGATACTATTAATATATAAATTCATTGGAACCTATCATTTTTTCCTGATCCTTTTCTACTATTCGATCTGTATTGCATTATCATAAATTCCTACCCGATCTTATCCCAATCACGATTCTTATTTACAATAATATTATGTTATTAATTTAATAATCATGTAAAATTATACAAATTATACAGTACAATGTGTGTACTGTAATAATATTAGGTGTAATATATACATACCTTATATAGGTATATTACCTAATAGATAACGGACCTATGTAATAAGCTATTACTAATAACATATATTTCAACGATATTAACTTTAAAATGAGCAGTATAAATTGTAAAGTACAATGTATGGATGTATGCATTATTAGTTGTAAAGAGTACTCAATAATACAATCTGTATAAGTAATATATATATATAAAAACATTTGTTTCTAATATATACCTTAGTAGCATTTGGATACCAAATAGATATTGCATGGCTAAACTTAATATAGCTTATAATAATGCTTATTGTATTGTTATGAACTACAGACGTAGAAATAACGATTATGTTAATAATTTAACTGTTAAATTACGCAAGTCATATTATTCGCTATATAAACGAATACAATTATCGTGTAATTGACTAATTGTTCAATTATATGAATATAATATTGTGTTCCCATCGACACTGTTTACCATGTGGTATAACTCATTGTTTGTATAGTATTTTAAATTTCGTTTCTTAGATTAATTGTTTTTTTTTTAGTTTATTCTTTTATAATTTTCGTTTATATACTATGGACCTCTGTATTTCATGTCTGATTTAAATAAATAAATAAAATAAATATATATATTATATATATGGGTTAATAATCTTAGGGATTTAAAGAGTTATCTAGGTGATTTATGCATGTATTCACTGGGTATATCACTTATTATTATATAATGTTTTATACTTATCAACTACTTATTTTCCTTATTATATCTATAAATAAATTCTATAAACACATATATGAGAATATATTCTTGTACATAAATTAAAATTATCGAAGTAAAAATAATTGTCTAATCTGATCTCATCAAATCGCAATACATCATCAGTGATGATTCATCACATACTCGATCCTTTACCGATCCCGATATTCTTTATTATCCTATCCTGCTCGTGATCCAGTATTATGATATGCATTATCCTATATCATTGATATATATATATATATATGTAATTATTTAAATTATTTATTAAATTACACTAATTATATTAATTAAATTAAATATCATAGTAGTTTAATTTTAAATTATTAAAAATACTATTTGAATGATTATTTTAAAATTAGTAATTAATGATTATCATTAATAAATTGAATACTAATTAAGTTACAGTCACTGAATTGCATTAAAAGTGAAATTAATATGTTAATACCATATAAACATTATAATATTATATCTTACAATATCATAAATATTGTTATACTTATATTAATAGACTATATATATTATACACTAGTATATTATATAAATATATACTTTATTATATTTATAATATTTTATTAATATCTATTATATATATATATATATATATATATATTTATACTATAACGTATAATAACTTATAGTCTGTAATTTACAGAATACAAAGTTATTTACAATCAAAATGTTTAAAATAAATTTTTTTACAACAATGTTATATGTATATTTTCTATAATTATTCATCATAATTAAGTAGCATGTATAATGGAATACATTATCTACTACCTTAGTACAGTAGAATACAGATAAACACAATTAAATAATTATATCATTTCGCAAATATTAGTGGTTAATATAATACCAGGAAAAGTGCAGTAATGCTATTATAGGAGTCCTATATGTGTGTATGTATAATGATTGAGATAATGTATTGGATAAGATATGGAGGAACCATTAAGGAATAGAGTATCGGGATCGTGAATAGGATTGGATAAGCAATTTAATTTCGCATACATTCATTTTAATAAACTTACAATATTTATTGAAATGATAAGCATAAAGGATAATATAAGTAATAAGGGCAAAATAAAATTAAAAACACATTTTATTTTTAATGCAATCCTTTTTTAGTGAATAACAAAATACATATTTACAATTTGTGGATCAGGTTACCTGATTCAAGTAATGAGTGGAGAGATGATCCCAGACTATTAACAAATTATCTATGTTCACTGCATCATTTTAATGTTCAGTCATTTATATATATATATATATATATATAATTTTATTAATTATTATTTATACATTTTTCCTGTCACTATATATTGCAGTCTACAATAAATAAATGATAAATGTTTATCATATAATTTATAAATATTCATCTGTTAATTCATTTTAAATATTTACCTTCATTTTTAATATCTATATAGCTATAGCTTATAGCTATATAGATATAAATAATACCTTTAAGTATATGTCAGGGCTAGATGTGCTGGAACGATTTTGTATGTAGGGGGGACCACCAGTCAAAATAAATTTAGTTGTAAAAGTGGGGGGGGACCAATACATAGGAAGTCCCCCTAGATTTTAAAGTTGGTGGGACATATCCCCCCTTCCCCCCTGTTGCAGCGCCCCTAGTCAGGGCTGTTAAAATGTAATTACACTTGTGTATTGTAATGAATATGACACAGGAGGGTTGAATTGATTGTTTCTATGATAGTATAATTAAATATTTAATAAATGTATCCAATGCTAATACTATTGTCAGATATATCTATATACTTATATACTTATATTTATATTGGTCTATTTGAATGTGACACTCTATTAAAATGATGTTTAATTATACATGTTTTGTTATAAATTTAACATAATCTTTATATTAAAAATATGTAATGCAATAATACCATTAATAATCATAATGTATTAATTATGACAATTATCGTAATTGATAAACAAAGTTTTATTATTTAAAAGTAAATGTGTATTGTAATCTGAGACCAAGGTGTTATTTATTTATGTATTGTTTAATTATAACTATTATATTATTTTGTAATTAATACTAATAATAAAAATATATTATTTAAGATGTTTATATTTATATTTATATATGTATGGTATTATATTTCATTTATTATACTGCGTATTATATGTTATTTCTAATTGATGGATATTCATTTTTTTTATTAATTCATTCATTAACCTACATGTGTGGCCAATAATCACCACTTAAATCATAAATATCATAATATATAATACATAATTATATAGTTTTGTAATATATATAGTAATTTCTATTTAAACATTAACTAATATTATATAATATTCAAAATTAAATTTAATTTCAAAATAATTTATAAAATAATAAGTTGTAACGAAAACAAAAATAAACATAAATAAAAACTTCATTTTTGAGAAGTTATATTGTTGGTAGAACATACATTTAGTATACAAATTAGTATACAATATTAGCATAGTATTATTACATTAATATAATCATATCATATTATATAAGGGTTAAGATATTGATTAATAATTGATTAGGGATTATTAAAATTGATAAATAATACACAAATATAAATTTAAATATTGTGTATTTCATAGTGAATATATTCTTTTCTCACCTATTATATATTCATTACATATCAAACAAATAATAACATTGAGTTCTACACCTAACACTGACCACCAGATGGCAGGCATGAGTTCTGGGACATCGTAGTGCTGACAGCTTCAGACCAGCATCAGGCTGAAGCTTATGAAATGCAACTGACTACTAAGATATTCTCGGCAACTGTGCCAGCAGGGTGTAAATATGTGGTGTATGCTGATCCACCTAATAATAAGGCTGGTCAGTATTATCACTCCCTCTTTCTCTCTCTCTCTATCTCTCTCTTTCTATCTCTCTCTCTATCTCTCGCTCTCTCTCTCTTTCTCACTCTCTCTCTCTCTCTCTCTCTCTCTCTCTCTCTCTCTCTCTCTCTCTCTATCTCTCTCTCTCTCTCTCTCTCTCTCTCTCTCTCTCTCTCTCTCTCTCTCTCTGTTTCTCTCTCTCTTTCTCTCTCTCTCTCTTTCTCTCTATATCTCTTTCTCACTCTCTCTCTCACTATCTCTCTTTGTATGTGTGATACATGTTGACCGTTTAACTAATTGTCTCATTGACAGATACAGATTTTCTTATTATATTAATTAATATATTATTTTTAAAAACTATATAAATTACTCTTATAATTATAATTGATTAATTATCACAATTACTCACATGTATACGCATAATGTAATATCATTCAAATATAGAAGTGAATGTTTACATTGAATTTAATTGTTCACCTTTATTACCAATCAGGCATGCATTTAATCTGTTTATGTATCTACAGGTATGTGTGTATCACTATGTGTAGGGGTATGTGTGTGATAGTGTGTAGGGGTATGTGTGTGATAGTGTGTATGGTGTGTGGCACTTGTGTAATTAATATATAGATGCTGTGCAGTTTCCTTTATTGGGCTGTATATACGTTGCATTGTGTCGATTGTCACAAACATTCCTATATAACAATATGCTGATGTATAAATAATTGTACATTGAGAATCATTGAAGCGCGAAGGGAGTTCAAATTGTATTGAATCATTGATCTTTATAATCAAATATATAGATTTTATCAATGTTAAATGATTAATATAATAGTAAATCTGTAAATAGAACTATTATTACATGAAATAATACTCTGCTATAGCCAATGTGGTAATAGGCTACACATTAGATTAGTTCAAATCTAACACATGTTCCTCAATATATTAGCCATGTTAAATCTGAACACAGCTGCTCCGAGAATGTGAGACTGGCTGAGATTATATAGAGGGCATGGCTTATAGCCTCTCCAATTAAAACTCGTGTTATTACTTTGATAACAACATTAATCACTCATGCTATCACCGTCAAATGTTGACCATCAATATATCTAAGAAGCAGTATTAGTGATTTGTATTAATAATTTTATGATTTTATTAAAATTCATGATCTTGAATACTTCACTCCATCTTAACCGACACTCACCTTTACTCATCCTAATATGCAGGCTCGTGGTTCACCACAACAGTAACCACTATAGGATCAATATACAGTAGATGACTCATTCAGTACATTATAGACAATCAATAGCCTCTCCTTAACCTCGTAAACTATCTAACCCAGGTTCCGGCGGTAGTACATTCCACGTTCTCGAATGTTTGAAGCGAGACTTCGGTGTCGAGGCTCTAGAGAAGAAGCGGGTGTTACTACTGAGCGCCGGGGGCTACAGTCAACGGCTGATTAGTGCCAGCGCCCTCGGTAAACTCTTCACCAGCATACCCCTCCCGGGTTAGTCCCCGTAGCATCGTTGTAGTACTATAGCAAACGTACATCTCTTCTTAAGGGGAATCTGTTTAGAAGTTTATTAAGAAGTGATGTTCTAATGCATTATTATTATCATTTATATATTATATTATATGTTAATTATTATGCGTACAGTTGTCGACCAGACTACTCATTAATAATAGGTTTATTCCTATTGTATCCATTAGGACATCCTATAACCACACAACACGATACCACAGGTAACAAGGCAAACTCAGCGGTGATGCAGGTATTCGAACTAAAGCTGATGTTGTACCTGCCCCTGCTGAAGAATATGCCACCCGGAATCTTCCTTTCTTCTTCGGACACCATTGAACTGTATTCGCTGGATGATGATTCTGTTGTGAACTTCTCTAATGGTAATATCACTCACCAGGGTATTCTTGTGTCATTGCTTATCTTCATTCAGACACTTATTACATAGATGACATATGAGTAATGAAATATTGAGTGTTATTTAATTAACAAATATTTTTAGCCAATTTTAATTATATTTATAAAATAATATCAAGACCCTTTGGTAATACTTAATATGTTTAATAATTAACTGGTTATGTTGAATCTTAAATGGATACAGCAATAAGTAACTAGCTAGTAATAGTAATAGTATTAATAACAGTAATAGTAGTAATAATAGTAACAAAAATCAATATATTTTAATATGTAATATTGATTGATGATATATTATTAAGTATCCGTCACCATATTATTTATGAAATCAGTTTATAAATAATAAAAATCATACCACTTTTATAGATCACCGTTTTGTATTATTTTATAATTTATTTACATTTTAAATATGTATTAATTTGAATAGTCTGTGTTGTTACCTATAAGTGTATAAGTCTATTAATAGATACAACTAGTACATCTATCTAACTAATTCCTGTTGCTATATATAAATAACATTTATATATATTGTCATATAATAAATTTATATAAATTGTATTATCTCTTCAGATTAAATATAAATGTCCTTTCTAAATAAAAAAAATTAGTTGAATTCATAACATATTTTTTTTAGTTCTGTTACAAATATATAGAAAAAATTTACTATTTTTTAAAATGTTGAGGAGTGAAATGGTTTACATACTTCCTCTTAAAAGAATAAAATGTATTAATTTATAGTATTTATTTATAATTTTATTCATAATAGTATTTGAACATTTATATTATATATATATATATTTATATATATATACGTATATTATTAATTCAGCTCTAAATATTATAATAAGGATATAGTTAAGCATGTATAAAATAAGTTAAATTATATACTATTGTAGAAAAATATTATATTCGAAGAATATGTAAATCTTATGAATAATATAATATATATTAACATTTGTGTATTTATAATTGTATAGATCAATATAAATCTATAGATATTATGTTATTTTTATAAATTTTGTTATTAAAATATTTTTAAATTATTATTTTGTTTATTTTTGCAGCATATATACTAGATATTAGATTTAATTAAATATATTAACATAATATTAAAATATCATTTCCTACATTAATAAATGTACGATTTCACCCTATGCATGAGTATTACTCATCTATCCATTATTTCTTATACCATGTAAACTGTACATTTATTATATCTGATATGATTAAGACGAATTATTCTAAGTCAGATGGCACTTTTCTATGAAGGGAACTACAAAAGTTACCAATACAATCTAACCTATTGTACAACCGATATGTATGTATGTATGTATGTATGTATGTATGTATGTATGTACATTGTACAACCGTATATATTTATGTATGTACAACCGATATATATGTAAACCCGCCTATGATCGTATATTTATCTCCACCAATACACTCATTATAGGAGGATTTACTGCACTAGCGCATCCGTCCAGTATAGAGGTCGGTCTAGGTCACGGTGTATTCGTGCTCGACCAATCAAACTCCACCGATGAACATCTCATGGCTGAGGTATCTCGCGTCCTTCAGAAACCCACGGAGAAACAGATGCTCAGCGAGAACTGCATCTACTCTGGTAGTTCTACGGAGGAGGAGGAGGGGGGGGAGATGGAGGTGGACGCAACTGACTTTGTCTACACTGATAGTTGTTATTTCTTCGATGCGGAGATTTCGAAAAAATTACTCAAGTTTAACTCTCTCTCTCTCTCATTCTCTCTCTCATTCTCTCTCATTCTCTCTCTCTCTCTCTCTCTCTCTCTCTCTCTCTCTTCTCTCTGCGCGATTATGATTTCTATTTGCGTTGATATCGTAAATTCAATATATATAGATTATATATCAATATATAATATTGTATAACAATGTAGTCAATTAAGAATATTGATTGATTGATTGATTGATAATTTATTTAAGCAAATACATAGCCGAAAATATAATCGAAAGTATAAAGTATAAATATTTGCTAACGATAACATACGTTATAGAAATAAATAAAGAATAATACGAAATTAAAAAATTAAGGAAATTAAAACGTTTTACAGTTACCGTAAAAATAAACGAAAAACAATCGAAAGTAGAAATAAATCATATAGTAAAAATAAACGAAAAATGATCAAAATAGAAATAAAATATAGCGTAAAAATAATCGAAAATAGAAATAAAATACATTATTTTGTAAGTGGCATCGAAATATTCAATTTCTACTTTAACTTTATAGAATTCTTCATCTTGTATCCTGTTTTAGTAATAAATTATTAGTTATATAATTTAATATTTAAATGTTAAATTTTAAATATATTATAAACAGAACATATTAAAAATCAAATAAACCAATACTAGAATGAAACAAACAAATAATGTAATACTTACCAAAATCTGTAATAATAGTAGGTACTTTATTAATTTATATTTTAATTGTATAATCAATTTGAAACATATATATATATATAAAAACAGAACAAGTTACAAATAAAATAAACCAATATACCTATACAAAAACAGTTAATAACAAAACATACCAATAATATTACGAAACAAAATAATATAATACTTATCAGTATAATCTGAAATAATAGAAAATTATTAATATTGTATTTTAGTAATATAATACATTTGAAACATATTTACAAAATATATATAAAACAAACATATAATACCGAACAAACAAAAGTAAAATAATACTTCACACTTTATCTGTAATAATAATGAATTATTAATTTTATATTATAGTATATTTGAAATATAGACATAAAAAATCCGAATTTTCTATAAAAAAAATAAATTTATAACAAAATATAATACAGAACAAACAAAAATAAAATAATACTTCCCACTTTATCTGTAATAATAATGAATTATTAATTTTATATTATAATATATTTGAAATATATATATAAAAACCTAAATTTTCTATAACAAAAACACATTAAAAAAAAACCAGAAGAGATAATGCAATAATTTAGATACAAAATGAAACATAAATCAATATAAAATTATAAATTTCTGTTAAAAAAAAGTAGTTTGTCGAAACAGATTTTGTTTATTTTATTTTTAAAAGATGAAACAGATACAGATTTTATTATATCATTATTTAATGAATTCCATATATTAACTGATCTATTATTAATTATATTTTTAATTGTATTATCATAATTATGTATTACATTTAATTTTTTACAATTACCTCTAGTTCTACAATTATTCGAAATGTTAAGAATATCAGATATATTTATATCTGTATAATTATTTGAAATTTTAAAAATTGTAGTTAGATCTATTTTTAACCTTCTAAGTTCAAGTGATTCTAATTTAAAATATACCAATCTCTCTATATATGATTTATAATTAATATTTGATGAATTTGTATATCCGACGCATCTTGTAATTAATCGTCTAGTAAATAATCTTTGCACTCTTTCAATTTGGTCTATGAGACTACGAAATTTACTAACCTTTGAAAAAGGTGACCAAATTATGGATGCATATTCTAAAATTGGTCTGCAATAAATTTTATATGCATTTAATAATGCTCTAGGGGATTTTGTAGTAATGCATCTAAAAATTGAATTCATAGAAAAATAAGCTTTTTTACAAATATAATCAATATGTTTATTAAATAAAAGGTTATTTTCAAATATTATTCCTAAATCTTTATAAAAAGTAACGTTTTCTAATTGAATATTATTTATAAAATATTTTGATGGAGTAACCTTCCCTAAAGTCATAACTGCACATTTTGATAATGAAATATTTAATTGCCATTTATTTACCCATTGTGAAAATAAATTTAAATTATTTTGTAAAAGAAATCTTTCACTCTCAGATGCGTATGAAAAATATATTTTTGTATCATCGGCAAATAAATCAATATGAATTTTTGAAGAGAATATACTAGGAAGATCATTAATATATAATAAAAATAAAATTGGACCTAAAACCGATCCTTGTGGTACTCCAGATTTTACAATAGAACTATTTGAAAAAGAATTTTCAACCCGTGTAATTTGAGATCTATTCGATAAAAAATTATAAAACCATTTTATTATTTTATTAGATATACCGTATGATTTTAATTTAAATAGTAGTTTTTCATGAGAAACAACATCAAAAGCTTTTGCAAAATCAATATATATTATATCTACACATTTTTTATTATTCAATTCATTATACCAAAATTTTAAACATTTTGTTAATTGTAATTCTGTGGATTTTCCACTTATAAAACCATATTGATATTTTGTTAATAAATTATTAGATTTTAAATAAAAAATTAATTGTTTAGAAATAATACGTTCTAATACTCTACACATTACACATGTTATTGAAATAGGCCTATAGTTATTTGAATTTGATGCTTCACCCTTTTTAAAAATTGGTGTGATTATAGATTTTTTCCAAATTTTCGGTATATTACCCGATAATAAAGATGAATTAAAAATAATATATAAAGGCCTACATAATTCATTAGATAATAATTTTAACATAGAAGATGGTATCCCATATTCCGAAAGTATGTGTAATTTTTAATCTATTTAAAAAATATTTTAATTATTTCAAGATTTAAATCAATATTATCAAATTTTTGTTTAGTTAAATTATAAAATTCGGGTAAATTTCCATTATCATTTTGTTGAATTGAACTAAAATATGAATTTAACGTATTTGCTTTGTCGAGATCTGAAAATAAAATATTATTATTTGATATATCAATTAGAGGAGATACTCCAGATTTTAAATTTTGTCTTTTTTTCATAAATTTATAAAACTTTAATTTATTTTTTGAATTAATTGCATTAATCTCTCTCTTAAAATTTAAAGATTCTAATTCCTTGGATAATTTTTTTTTTGCTTCTATCCAATTATATTTATATTGTAAATTAGTTTTAGATTTTCGAAATAATTTGTTTACTTGCTTCTTCAATTTCAATATATTCTTCGGAAGTACCTGTTTTATTGTATTATTTATATTAGGAATATGTGATATAAATAATTTATTTAGAACATTATTAAAATATTCTACTTTTTGATCGATATTATAATCATTTGAATTTAGATATTCCCAATTAAATCTAGAAAGATGATATTTAATCAATTTTATATTAGCATTATTGAAATCAAAATTGTTTGATTTTAAAATCTGTTTACATGTGTATTTTTCAATATTTACATTAAATGAAACAGAATAGTGGTCACTTATATTTTTGTATAATCCGAAATAGTCTCCAATATTTATATTAGATAGTAATTGTTTTTCATTAGTAAAAAGTAAATCAATTATATTATTATTACGAGTTGGCTTATTTATTAATTGTGAAAATGAATTTTTAATAATCGAATCGAAAATTAATGCATAACTTTTTGGGTAACTAGGAAATGTATAATCTTTCCAATTAAAATTTGGTAAATTAAAATCTCCTATAATTATAGATGAATTATAATTTTGTTGGGTTATATCAAATAATTTACATATCTGTTCATGAGATACTTCATTACAATTTGGAGGTCTATAAACACATATAATATTAAATGGAATTTTTGAATTAATTTTTAAATGTATATATTGAATATCTATGTGTGAAATAAAATTTCTTACAGGACATAAACTAGATTTACAAAATATCGCAACACCTCCTCTATGAATTAATTTATCGTATCTAAATAGTGTATAATTTTGTCCACCGATTAAATATAGAGAATCTCTATCATCTACCGTTAAGAATGTTTCAACTAAACATATAATGTCATATTTATTAGATGAAAGTAAAAATTCCAAAAAATTCATTTTATTTCTAATACTACGAGCATTAGCGTAATATATATTTAAATTGTTATTTTTAATATTTTCATCTTTATTGCCGGTTAGTCATCTAGAACCTGTATTTTTATTTTTATTTTTATTAATAATGGAATTTTTATAAGTAATAATTGATCTAATAAATTAATAATATTATGTTTTCAAAGTTGTTGTATGGGTTTTAACATCGATGTAATAAATGTGGATAAGAAATTGAATGTAGTGTATGGCACTTTGCATAGAGGTAGTCGCAGCCTACTACTATCTACCTACTATACTTTAAATTATTATTATTTATTTTTACATGTATATTGATAATTACAATAAATTATAATGTACAATATCTATACTAAACATTTTCATTATATATTTAAAATACAACATATCAACATTCCTCATAATTTGATATATTTATATATTTTAATTAGATTAGTTAGATAAAAATTAATAAATAACTTAATTATAAAATGTATTAATCATACTATTTTATTGATATTTATAATCTAAATCCATAGGTATATTGACAAATATAATATGACTAATATCAAATCAAAAATACCGATGCCATTTTGTTAATTTTTCGATAAAATTGCCATTTGCATATCTATCTTTTACATGTCAATTGCTTGCGTCAATTGCTTTTCTACCCTCTTTATATCAATGGTATTTAACCGTTACATTATATTTGAATAATTACTTATAAATTCATATCGCTATGTGATATTAATCTATCGCACTCTGATGACCTCTACTAACTGACCTCTACACGACCTCTCTCAGGTTCTACGAGGAACAAAAGCCCCTCTCGTGTGAGGTGTGCGCGTACGGAGACTTCATGCGCCCCCTGGGAAGTAACCCCATCAGAGATTACACCGAGGGCGACGGGGAATTGTCTCGCGTCCGTTCTCTACTCTACAATCTACTTCAAGGTCACCTATTAATGTAATATAGGATAGAATAGAATAGATATTGAATTAAGTAAACACATTTTTTGTGTTTCTTTATTTTCTCTTATTATTATATTTGTTTGTTTTCTTCATTGATGGGCTACCAGCATGTTTCTCAATATAAATTTTAATGGCTGCCGTCAAAAATAAAAAAATAATATAAATAAATAGATAACAAATAAAATACATTTAATAAATCATTGTTTCAATTCATACGTTTGATCAAAGTAATCACGTATAAATTTTGAACGTAACATATATAATTTAGTTCATTACGGTGTATTAACAAATGAGATATTAGCAATGAATCAACAATGAATCAAAATTTCTCACTAATTAACTATGATAAATAAGAGTATATTCTACTAATTTTTATTTATCTCTCTATATGTTTAAATTAAGATTATATATTTATAAAAACTAGCTTATATTCGTTAAATTATCAATATTATTTGTTATAATAACATAATTAATATTAAAAGTTATTATTATTATTACCTATTCAAAAGTATATTTTGTATATATATATATATATATATAAAATATATTTCATATATAAACTCATATATGATTTTTAATATAATACAAAATATAATTAAGAATTGTGAAATCAGATGTATCTAATAGATAATAATTATAAATTAAATAATTTAATTTAAAGTATAATTGATATATTGATAAATACACATACATTCCAGTTAATTAGGTCATTCCACTTGCATTAAAATATATTATTATTTATAATTTATTATTTCGGATATTCAATTGTACAAATATTTATAAACATTAATATTAATGTAATAATTTTAATAATACATATATATAAATGTTAATTATTGTTGTAAAGCAATATGGTGTGTGTCTACATATCTATCATTCATAAAAACGAGAGTAATCTAATTCAATGAGTTATCAATGATAACTTATCATACAAATGTAAACAAATAATCTAACTGGAATTATAGAATTTCATTAGTGTATAAATGAACATGTGATATTATCCAGTTTACATGTAATAGATAAGTTAAATAGTTATTTGTTTATATATTAATCGTACTTAGTTATATTATATGTACTATTGTATAGTAGTATATATATTTGTATACAATATTTATTATATATATATTTTGTTAGGTATTTTTAAAGAATATACACTTTTTCTTGTTATATGTTTAATTATAAATATTTATATATATATTTTTAATATAAATTGAAATTATTTATAATATTGCTGTTTTCTAACTGTATTTTAAAATTGAAGTAAACACATTAATTATTATAAATGTTATCATACATTTTGTGAGCATGATTCTGAGTAAATTTAATTTACAGTTAATGATATTTAAAATTGTAATTGTATTATTATTTATTATTCTACTTTCTTATATTTAATTATATTTTATATATATGATATTTGTAATGTTTTATTATATTTTATTTATATATATATATATATATATATATTTATGGATGAATGAATAAATCCTTACTAAAAATATAATATATGTGATAAACTTTTATATTCGTTATACTGTTGTAATTTATTTTCTTATTGGTGTTTTAAAATGTATTATATTACTCATAGAAATATTATTTAAATATCATTTTAGAGATTATTTTTCATATAATGTAGATTTACAATATCAAAAACTGAACATAAATTTATTTGGAAAAAAATGAAGGTCCCCTTAATACATAAAAAGTGCGATCTCATTAGATCCAATCAAAATCAATCAACAATATTTATCGAACTAGACTGTAATCGAGGACACATGTCCTTACCTTTGGTAATTAAAGGATTAAGGAGATCATATTAGTTGCCAAATAATCTATATATAGACATTCTGATATAATACTGATTTCTATTATACATACACTTTTTATTTTTAAATTACAGGCATATTTCTGGCTTATAGAAACACTATATATGTATATTCATATGTATCTATAGCGTGTGTACGGTATATAGAGGTACAACTATTGTAGGTAACAAGTGTTAGTGTCATGCTTCACTGCACTCGTAGTAATAATAATGGTATATATATATATATATATGAATTTATACATTTGTAAATATTTACAGTGTATATTTAAGTTTATTTATATATATATATATATATATATATATATATATATATATATATATATATATATATTTAATGTAATATGTATAGTATATTAATACTCTTATACAAATAGTAATACACTTGTATGTGTATATGTATAATATCAATTAGTATTATATCAGCGTATTTGTATAGCTTATTTTATATTTAAAAGTACAATCTCCTAGAATAGCATACCATTGACATCGTACCTAAACGATATTCTTAATATTATACGATGTGGCACATATAATGTTATTGAGTGTGCCATTGTTAAATGTATATATGTTTAGATTCTATTTATGTTAACCTTCCTCTGACTATTTATTACGTCATTTACAGAAATCAAATAATAACTAAGAAGTAAATTCTATAGTAAAGAAAGCACAATAATTAACGTATACATTACTTCACCCTCACTCTCTAGAACCATAACATTTTATCTCTTACTCTTAAAATGTACATAAACTTATATATTTAATCTATACATATATCTATAATCATAAACCTATATCTAAATATGAAGTCAAATTTACTAAATGTAAGAAATTAATTTTATATCAATAAATAGTAGAGTATATATTATTATATATATTATTGCTTGGAATATTTTAAAAATAAAAAGAAAATAGACTAATGAAATCCTAAATATACTAATATTGTTATCTAAAAATAATAAATATGTTGTTTATCATGTATTTTACATAAAATAACATATAGTTTATCTTATTGAACTGATTACATATAAATTTGAAGTTTAAAATATAAATGTTCACATATAATTATAAATATATATATACACTTAAACTTATATAATTAACACAATTTATAAACATACATTTTCACACAAAAACATGCACTTTTTATGATTCAATCCTAAATATACTAATATTGTTATCTAAAAATAATAAATATGTTGTTTATCATGTATTTTACATAAAATAACATATAGTTTATCTTATTGAACTGATACCATATAAATTTGAAGTTTAAAATATAAATGTTCACATATACTTATAAATATTTATATACTTAAAAACTTATATAATTTACACAATTTATAAACATACACTTTCACACAAAAACATGCACTTTTTATGATACAAATTTAAAATGTATTCGAAGCGATACCTATATGATACAATTACTTCAAATTGAAAACGATATTGATACGATAGAATTAATTAAATGTAGTGATCCTTATACATCATTTGTTGTGAACGATACTGATAAAGCAACATTTCCCAACACTAGATACAAGTAATCAAATATCTATATAACAATTATATTTAACTAATTAACATTGAATCTTGATATAAGTCATATTTATAAGAACACTAATTTAATATAATCTATATATATATATATTTTTATTATTATTATCTAATTAAAAATTATAATTAACTAATTATATTGTAATATTAATAATAATTTACTAGTTATATTATTATTATATATATATATATATATATATATATATATATATATATATATATATAGCTTATATTAAATTAGTGTTCTTATAAATATGACTTATATCAAAATACAATGTTAATCAGGTAATTATAATCTTTTATTGATCTTTGATTATTGATATAATGCAGTGTAATTAAAAATCAATGTGGTACTGATGTTAGTTATTGATGTTTGATAATGAATATACTGCTTCAATATAGTGTTAATTAGTTACATTATATATTATATAATGAGGAAGTATGGAATATAACAGGCTATATATATATTATTTATAAATATAATATATATATATATATATATATAATATAGGTTGGAGTAAATTTGAAATAATTATGGCGATATGTTTATGACGATAGTGATGTAACGTTATACGTGGAAAATAAATAATGTCACTAATTCACGTATAATGTTACATCACTATCGTGAGTCATAACCATAGCGCCATAATTATTTCAAATTTCACTCCAACCTATTTTATATATATATATATATATATTGAGGTATAGAGTATGTTACATTTACCATATTGGGAAAGGACTTTTATTAAAGCTGATATATAATCGATAAATATTAATTTGTTTTATTAGTTTCATTGGTTATTTATCAATACAATGCATTAATATAATATTAGGGCATGGTGATTTATTTCCTATGTATATAAATCAGAATATACAGTAAAAAGCACTCATCAGCATTCTCTCAAATTAATAATTTAAAATATAAATACAGTAAATAATTATTTTATTATAATGTACTATATATTTTTGTTTAGACGATAATTATTACAGAATTTTAGACAGAATTACAATTTATTTTATTTGTTATTCATTTATTTTTGTTGTCAGCCATTAAAAGTTATATTGAGAAAATTGCTGTTAGCCCATTGAGTTAAGCCCATTGAGTTAGCCTATTGATTAGCATATTTATGAATAAAACAAACACAAATACTGAAAGAGGAAAAAAAGTAAAACAAAATATTTTACTTGATTCTATAAATGACTATTATATTCTATATATTAATTTTATCTAAAACATAATTAATTTTTGATAACTTGGTGTTCACCATCGTGTAGATAGTCTTACCCCAACACAATCTAACCCCTGACCCCCTCAGGTACCCCGTTGAGCATCATCAAGATGAACAACTCTGTATTCTACCACCTGGGCACCATGTCTGAATACATCGAACACATGACGCACAAGTCTTCTCTGTCGAAGATACTGAACTTCACGGGTTCGGTGTTCAATACAGGACTGCCCTCTGGTGGTGAGGATGAAGGAGGTCTCACAGGCACTCAGATGCACTGCTGGGTTGACTCCACACTTAATCTAGGTACAACCATCTATTGAGTGATTCAGTGTGATATCTTATTTATAATATATTAGGGACGGTTGTTTATAAGTTAAAAACTTGTTTAATTAAGGTAGTATAAGTAAATTAAATAGTAAGTATAAGTTAGATCATGGATGGGAAGGACTCCACCAAAATAAAACAATTTTAAAATATATTGTATTAGCAAAGCCCAAGATATGGTCACCTATGTAAATTGTATTATGTCACTTAATCCAAGCTTATAGGAAACATGGGTATTTAATTATATTAATAATATGTTAATGTCTTGAATAAATAGAAACTAGATCAACATTTTAAAATCAATATTATTTTATGTATTTATTACAATAGAAATATCAAATGTGTGCATACATTTATTGATAATATTAATATTATTTAGATATAGGTGCATTATTAATTTAGTAAATATTTAATAAGTATATTTCTTGTTATAATAAATTCTATTTTTCATAATAATTATAATTCATAACAAAATAAATGTAAGCATTAATATTTTTACCATATTTGTATACTAGATCAATATTTTGATCATCATTTTTGTTTTAATAGAAATTAAAAATAACTATCATATGACTTATTTATAAAATTTAAAAATATTTCCAATGATACTATTTTATTACAATAAATTGATATACAAAATGTCATTCTCGTAGCTATTAGTTGATCATAATAACAAAATGTCATGATCTAATATTTCACAAATTATATACTTTATTTATACTTATGCACATAATTATATATAGATTATTATTATATATATATATATATATATATATATATATATATATATATATATATATATATATATTGTTGTTATTGTTATTTGGTGGATTCCTTTCATCCCATCCAGGAACTTAGATGAAGTTTTCACTTATAACCATATATGGCTCTAATGTACCTTCGAAGCCGCTCTCATGTTAAGGCATCCATGGTTTTAACGAGAGCCGATCATTTATTTATACACAATTATATAAGATCACTTCTAAATAATATTTTAAGACCCATTTTATAAAATTAATTAATGGTCCGGATGAGGGTCGAACCCGTGTCCTACTGCTTGTGTGTCTGACGCCTTAGCCACTGATCCACACAGGCAGTTCATATATATATATATATTTATACAAATATGCATACAATTTATACGTTGTGTTGTATTCGAATGTTTAATTTGAAAATAATGTTGAATTAATATTATAATATTTATAATATAATACATTATTTAAGTATTTAATATTATATGAATCTAAAAATAATTATTTTTTATAATATTAATTATAAATAGTAAATATTAAATGTACTAAACAAGTCTCTTGTAATTATATATGTAATTATATATTATATGATAAATTTAAATAAAGTGTATGTAAATAACAAAGAACTTTATAAATATGATAAATTCAAGATGGGCGTGTCTTAATAAATCATTAGACCGTGAATAAAATATTGGATAGACATTGCTTGACCGTGTATCTTGGGCTTTGCTATCACTATACATAATATACATTATATAACACATGTCCACTGAGCGATAATTATCTTTTCGTAAATTTTTGAAAGTTGAATAAAAAAAACTAAACCTACTTGAGAAAAACAGTTTCACATTTAAAATCAGTGTCAAAAATGAGTCTAGAATCAATTGACAGAATGTCATCCTATTGAAAAAGTTAAAAAATGCAGACCAGTGTAATAGTATATTGTCACGTGAGTTGTAGCGACTGTATCAATCACTAATACCACTATCTCTAGTATTCATTCTCATTCATTTCACAGATAACTTTACTCAGGTAACGCAGTTAGAATTGTTTATATTAGGGTGTGATATTTTAGCATGGACAGTTGTAAAGTCACCTTTGTAATCTGGTGGTACAATTATCATTGTATGTGTGCTGTAATCAGTTTAGCGAGCTCTAGCCAGTCACACTGAATAACGACACATGCCTGATTACAGTACTCCTAACTATGACTTCACTTATTAGTCATGATTAAATCTACAATCTATAAATTATCAGCAGCATGTATAGAATCTGGTTGAAAATGTTAATAAAAGACTACATTTATAAACGTTATAAATACCCGTAGATACGGGTTATATATGGGTTATATATGGGTTATAAGCAGGCATAGACAAATTCGTGCAAAATGCACGAATGCACGAATTTGCACGAATTTCAGGATGATATTTGCACGATTTTGTTAAAATTTATTCACATTTTTATTAAGTGTTAAATTTAAAAATACACTAAATGTAATCTAAATTTCTGAAAGATTATTATATTATTATTATTTATTACCATAAAATAAGAGTAATTAGTTTATATATATAATTTTAATTAAGAAGTAACTTCAATATACATACTTACTTAATAATTGTGTTCAACTAGTCATTATGATAATGTAATAATTAGATTGATCCAATATATTTATTATGTCTGCTATTTAGTATTTTTTAATAATCTTTGTTTTTATTTCTTCTATTTATTTAAAAATAAAATATATATAATTCACTTATTTATTATTTAAAATGGATGCTTTAGTGGAACCAATTAGTAAAAAACGAAATTATAAATTTAATAAGAAGCATTTAGTCCAATATGGACTTCGTTTAGGAGAAATAAACGTTGCATATGAAGTAATAACCGTGATTTGCCGTTTCTGTGAAACTTCAGGAAGAGAAAACACTGACAGGTTGCTAAAAAAATCAAAAGTAATAAAATCATATAAAGAACCATTTCGTTGTGATAATTACCTTAAACACATAAAATTATCACATGACATTGAATGGAATACATTTTCAAAATTAATTGGAGTCCAAAAAGAAAATTATTTCGATAATTTTAATAAAAAAATTACAAATTTTTTTAAAAATAAAAAAAAATATGAGTTTATAATTTCAAAAGAAATTGTTGAAAAATTAATAACTATGCTGTACAATAATGATGATGAAGACTATGTTATTAATAAACTTTCATTAAAACAAAATGAAAGTGAATATATAATTGAAATTAACAACATAAAATGTTTTGACCTGACTTTAAGTTTCGTCTCGGCAGGTTCCAGTTTCAGGTTAGCTTCAAAAAATTTAAATTCTGTGAAGACTATTGGAGAGATGCATTCATTGGGAAATTGCAGTGAGATAGTAATAAGGGAATATATACGCTATTGTTGTATTATTAATATGCAAGTGATTAAAGATGTATTACAAGAAGCATGGACCTTTTCTATTGCATTAGACATGGGTACTTGTAGCGATACTCCATATTTGGATGTACGTATAAGATTTTACTCAAGTAAAACTATTAATGTGGAAAATATACATTTAATGGCTATACCTATTTATGAAAGACATACAGCTGCAATGATGTTTGAGGTTAGTTGATAATAAATAAATATTATATACATATTAAATTAATATTATTAATATAATTTTTATAGAAATTTTCCTTTGTTTTAAATGTGTTGTGTCCTGATTGGAAAGATAAAATAATAGGAATAACTACAGATGGTGAAAATAAAATGACTGGGAACATTAAAGGTAAATTTAAATTATATTCATGTAATATTAATAATATTAATATAAATACTTATTTAGGAATCGCAACACTTTTTGAGAAGTCAGCATGTCCTGGTTTCTATAGAGTATGGTGTGGATCTCACCAGCTGGATCTCACAATGCAAACATGTTATACATCTATATTAACCTTTCAATCTGAGTTAACTCCATTAATCAAATTCTTAAGAAAACAATATAATTTAATTACAGAAATGAATACAAAATCGCCATTAGTTAGTTTATAATTTGATTTATATAAATATATTAATTATTAATAATAGTTAATATATTTATATTTATAATAATGTATTATACTTTTAGTTGTCGACAACTAGATGGTTATCGATGCATCAGGTATCAAGATGGTTCAAACAACACAGAATTCGAATTAATGAGTATCTTATTCAACGTGATAAAACAGAGTTAATTTCTAATAATTGGTGGATTCTCCTATATGTAGTTGATAATATTGCCCAAGAAGCATCATATATTGTAAAAGATCTACAAAATAAATCCATTTCTTTAGATCAACAAAGTAAACTATTAAATAAATTGAAATGTATATATATTAATTTCATTCAGGCAGAACTTATCGATTTAGAGGTAATCTGAAACATTATTTAATCTATAGTTATATATATATAGCTGTCAGATTAATAAAATATATTATAATGATAAATTATATATTTAATATTTATATTCTTAAATAAAATATTTAGATTTTATTAGAAAATGATTTAGTCGACATTATAAAAGGAAAATCATATCAAACAAAGAGAGAAAATATAGTAAATTTTATTGAGGTATGTATATACTTTTATTATTATAATTACAATTTTAACTTTTAATTTCAACCTAGAATCTTGGAACATTTGTGTTGAATTCTTATACAGAACTTAATGATACTGACAAAGAAAATATAATTACTTCTATAGGAGAAAACATATTAAATTTGATTGGAAATATTGACTCAATTCAGGCTCTTCGTAACAGTAAAAACCAAGCAAGATATGATTGTCCACCTACAACACCGGCAGATATTGCAAAATTAAGTGGGAAATAGTTTTCTATGTTGATTTCTAACCAAAAAAGAAGATTAACTACAACATTCAATGAACAAAGTATTACTCAAATTGAAGATGAATTTCAAGATTTTAAATCTATAATTAACAGAAATAATTTAATAGAAACTATTGCTGTAGAAGATTCATCAAACTACAGTTTTAAAGAAACATGGAATAAAGTAGAAATATATAATGAAAAAATTAGTAATCTGAAAGAATTTATTGGTGGTCTATATACAGTTTTCAGTGGTACGTCTACTGTTGAATCTGATTTTAGTGTAATTGCCTATGAAAAAAACGACTATAGATCACAATTATCAAACCTTTCATTAGAGGGGATATTGCACAGCAAGCAATATAATTTACTTAAGACCTTTAATAAATAAAATAATACTATATATAATCTACAATTTTTATTTATTTACAAAAAATTAATTTAATCAAATTATATTATATAAATATCATTAACATCAAGATTAATATATAAATATGTTACTGGGCTAATTAAATTAAAAATAATATATACTATAGTAGTTGTATATTATGTATATTTGCTTAAAATATGATTTGCACGAATTTCAGAGTCAAATTTGCACGAAATGGTCAAAAAAGCGTGCAAATTCAGTTTGCACGAATTTGTCTATGCCTGGTTATAAGTCACTATCAAACTATCCATTTTGCACAGCATTTCAATTCAGTTTGCACGAATTTGTCTATGCCTGGTTATAAGTCACTATCAAACTATCCATTTTGCACAGCATTTTCAAATGTCCCGTTAAAAAAATCACACCCTTATTGATCTATTATGTTTATTGTGTTACATTTTAGATACAGTCGTCAATGAGTTAATGTAATCATGCTATAAATACCTATATATGAAAGCAGCTCGATGACACGATAATGTTAAATTTATGATAAAAGCATTATAGTTTCATCATTTGCGACTATTTCCCTAACCAACGCACGTCCACACATACACTCCTCACTGAAGGTAAAGACTGCGTTCTGGAGTACTGCCAGATCGAAGGTAAAGTTGACATCGGCGACCGGTGCATCGTCAGCAACTGTGTCCTGAAGACGGGTACGCACGTACCTAGCGATACG
Organism: Osedax fenrisi; assembly: GCA_964019155.1. Taxonomy (NCBI): domain Eukaryota; kingdom Metazoa; phylum Annelida; class Polychaeta; order Sabellida; family Siboglinidae; genus Osedax; species Osedax fenrisi. The sequence continues at coordinate 11,852,066 of OZ025243.1, forward strand.
TTCATACACACGTTGGCGGTTCACCCCGAAATGCTGGGCTGCGACCGAATGATTAAGGAGGTTTACGTCTGCATCCTATTGGACACTCGGGATGACATCAAGGCCTGCGTAGAACACACCGCTGATCTGATCTGGTGTAACGAGAAGATATCGGACAGGGTTTGTGTAACACTCGCGGTATCATTAATACATACATTATTATTGTTATCATATAAATGTTATGGTTTTTCTTCTAAAGGGCTGAAAAATAATACTGACATTTACTATTCACTTATCTACACATTCATATATATATATATATATATATAATTTTTATCAAATATAAAATTATATTTTCATGTAATATGGTGATAAATTAGGATCTACGTATTCTATACTATTATTTATTACGTTTGTATACTAATATTATATCATTTTTATATATATTATATTATATTATAAATATCTATCATATAAATTTGTTATTAACATATATACATATGTTAACATGTTAACATTATGAATGTATTATTCAGTTTGACGACGTCACCAGAATCTTTGCGCCAGACTGCTCCCAACGTAACCTGTGGAACGCCAGACTGTTCACCGTACACGATACCATGGGACATGCGCTGAAACAGTCGCTATACCTCCGCAATAACCCGGGTAACGCGAGGGATAAAGGAGATCTCTACGTTTCCATCGGCGAAGTGATCCGGGCTAAGAATGCAAAGTTTATGCTCGACTACAGGAGATTGCTTAACCGCGTTATTCTATGTTCTATTAACGAAGCAGACGCCCTAACCACCTCCACCTCCACCACCACCGATTAGTTATTATTGTTTATGTATCTAAGGTTTCACAACGTTATAGTGTTATACTATATATAGTACACTTATATATCAGTAATATATTTAGTACACGTATACACTTGCTCTCACATTTATTTATATATATTTATATAATTATGAACAATATTTGATTATTATATCATGTATTTCATTTATATGTAAATTAATGGTTTTATTGTTAGGTATATTATTATATTATTAATACAAATTATTTAAATAATTACTTTTACAATATACCTCTAATGACAATTGTTTAAAGGAAATTTGTTATCTATCTCTGGTAATTGTAACAATTTGTATAATAATATACCAATATATATACTATTCAGTGATAAATTCATAATATGTAAATGGTTTCAAAGACACCAGATATATATATTTATTCTCAAATTTATTGTATAAAATAAAATGCACTATTTTATTTTATTATTTATTTCTTTAATAAAATTAATATAAACTTAGATCGAACAATCTTTCATTATTTAATTTAAATAATAAAATATACACACACATTTATATATATTTATATATATATATATATGTATTATCATAAATAGAATTTCGCTTAAATAAATTATAAAATATTAAACTTAAATTACTAATGAAAATATGTATTAAGGATACAAATTTATTTATAAATTTTGAATTTATAAGATTTGAATTGAAATATATTTTAATATAATATTTTTTCGATATTATAATTTAGATATAATCATAATAAATCATTAATAATATAATTGTGCATAGATTATAAAATATAAATCAATATTGATTAATCATCAATATAATAATTAGATGAATTATATATATTTATATATATATAATAAATACATAAATATTCATTAACGAAATTATTTCTAAATAACAATTATTATAATCTATACAATTCAAAGGAGAATGAGACAATTATTGTATAATTACACATTTTATATATTTCATGAATATATTTTTCAATCAAATTTTGTCCTAAAAATAAAACAACAATATAATATTATTTCAACAAGTTATTATAATATATTTTGAATAAAATTGTATTCATTATTTCTGGAAAGTACTCCTAAATATATTCAATAATTAATATATAAGCTTATATGTATATAATATCTACATAATCAATACAATTATTTATATATTAGAAATTAATTTTTTCTATATATTTTATTAGTTACTATATCTTATGTTCTTTGTTTCTCTACTATAAATTAACACAATACTGAATGTTTGCCTTCTATATGAGTTTTAGAGTTAACTGATCTATTATTCTATATTTAAACATAATAAACTATTTATTTATACATTATTTAAGATATCATTGAAATCACATGAAAATAGTATAAAAGAATTATTATTACCAATGTTGACATTAGAGCCATACGGTTATAAGTGAAAATTTCATCTGGATGGGATGAAAGTACTCCACCAAATAAAAATAACAATAACAACAATGTTAATATCGCATATAAGAATTAAAAATAAATATTTAATTATTAATATACTAATCCATATTACAATTATCTAGAAGCTTATTATAAGTAATGTGTATATACATTCCTACGATGTATTCAATATAATAATCTATCATTTTACTGTTGATATTATAATATCGTCATATAGAAATTATATGTATATTATACAATAACAATTAAACTTTAATAATCTATATATCAATGTAACTATTTCATTGTTAAACGAAGTAATTTATATTATAATAGTTTTAATATTTAATAATGAAATATAACTTGTAAGGATACTGACATATTTCATTAAGGTCATCATACATCACATGGTAGGTTAACCTACAAACTAGTAACCTCCTATGTGTATACATTAAATATACCATTTATATAATCACAATATATAAACTTGTGTATGTTACAGTATGGATAGTATGTATATTAGTAAATCCTCTACAAATACATGATTATAAACTGGGCTTTATTATTAGTAATTGTCAGTGATAATAATAGTAATTATTATCTGTTCTATGAGCTAAACATGAGTGGACCTAGCATTTCATAATCGATACATTTACATAAAATTGAATGATCAGACATGTATGTAACTACTATATTGTTAGAACATGGTTAATAAAAATCTTTGTACCCTAAATAGCTCCATTAGCTATAACAATCCTGATCTTAAGGTTAGTTTAGTTGTTTCTGTTTCTTAATATTACCTACCTATCATAGATACTACCTTCTTTACTGTTCATTAAAGTAAAATAAATTAATACATAAATAATAATATATATAATAATCTATTTTCTAAAAATGTTGAATACAAATCATCTATTGTATACTTTAATCATTATATTTGTTTGGTATCATTTACTATCAATCCAAATATGGAAATTATGCAAATAATATTAACTATAAACAATATAAATATAATAATGAAGTTCTATAAAGTTAAAGTAGAAACTGAATATTTCGATGCCACTTACAAAATAGTGTATTTTATTTCTATTTTCGATTATTTTTACACTTTTATTTCTATTTCGATCATCATCATTTATTTTTATTATAAACTTTATTTCTACTTTTGATTATTTTTCATTTATTTTTACGATAACTATAAAACGTTTTAATTTTTTAATTTCGTATTATTCTTTGTTTATTTCTATAACGTATGTTATCGTTAGCAAATATTTTACTTTATACGATTATATTTTCGTTCATGTATTTGCTTAAATAAATTATCAATCAATAAAATAATGAACTTATCTATTTTCTGATAACAATATCAAAGGAGTATGTATTCAATATGATTAATAAACTAATAATGTTAATTTAGGTTTATCTATAACTTTAATTAAAACTAATATTATAATATTTTAATATATTTCAATTATATAAATTATAGGAACCTATAGGAATGTGTCAAGGTATAATACTTTTATTAAAATAAACTAATGTATGTATATAACTTCATTTATATCTGAATTTTGCATGTATATATAAGTAATAATTTCTAATTAGAATAAAATATATATTTTTTTCTGATTTAGAAATTTATTATACCTACATTTCATTAATGATATTAAATATCATAATGTTTAATACACATTTAATATGTCCATATACACATAACAATCTAATATAATTTAAATAGGAATGATGTAGATTTTCTACTCTTTAGATAATATATATTTCTTCTATTAAGAACTAGCATAGAATTATAGGTTTGATATAAATATATATAACATTACATTATTATATCCTATCTAATATATATATTTTCATTTAATAGTATTTAAAAATGTATTTAATTATTTAACAATATAGTTTATTGTATAAATAATTAGTATTTAGTCGAATCAAATAAATAAATAACTACTTAAATTCCCAATTCGTAAATTTCTAATTTGAGATAATTTGGCTTATATTTGAAATCCTGTAATATAGCATTATCACTTACTAGTCATCATTACAGTTGGTCCAACTAGGGCGATGGAACGAATATGTAGGGGGACCAACCAATCTATATAAATGTTGTAGTAAAAGTGGATGGGGACTAATAAAATAGGAGGTCCACCTAGATTTTAAAGTGGGGGGACATATCTCCCCGTCCTCTTTATTGCAGTGCCCCTAGTACCAACTAATAACATATAGATAGTAATAATTATAGTAATAATATATAAACAAAAATAAAAATATTATTAGTATTATTGTTAAAGAAACAAAAGCAATAAATAGACTATCTATTACCTGAACATTGCTGCCATAATAGGTTCCTAATACATTTAGTTTATGACGTAAACATATGAGGTTATCCTATCTATAGATGAACTATAGATCAATCGGTAGGGAATAGTCCTGACATAAAGGGAATTATCGACAACTGTATTTTGTTGTCTTGTAGATCAAAACACTACTTTTATTGTGCATTTGAATCTCTCTATCTGACCTCTCTGACCTCTATGACCTCTAGGATAATAAAGGTGAATAGGATCACTTAGTTTAGTAAGTTATAATGGTTATCACGAAAGATTTTATTAGTAAGATAAATTGGTTAAATATAGATCTTCTATAAAAAGTAAGTCGATTTAGATTAGATAGAAATATGCAGTTTCTAGAATAACATAGCTAGTTAATGTGTGTCAGATTGAACTATAGTTCAGTTAAATCAAATTTCTGCTGTAGCATACAATTGTTATCTCCAGTGGCTCATGCAAGACACATGTTCATACAACCCAACTCTCGCCTATATAGGTATATTATTAGATATATCTATTTATTAAATGAATTATCATAACGTATTGCAATTAGGGTGTCGGTATTTTGACAATATATATATATTTAAAATATATATATATATCAACATATATGTTGATTAGGTAAACGTTAATAACTTTGCAACAAATTATGAAAAATACAAAATATTTTCGGCACATGTAGGGGAAAGTAACCGAATACGGATAGTGCTCGAATACGGACACTCTCGGTATCTAAGAAACCATAAATCATACAAAAAAAAATGTAATGAATAAAATATTCATAATTATAAAAATAATCTACAAAAATATGTTATTTTTTAATTATTCAAAATATTGTTAATATATCCAATAAACTGATTTTTTATTATGTTTTTAAATATATGAAAAAAAGTTTCAACTTAAAACCTTCTCAAGAATATACAAATGTATCGATATAAAATATAATACTATATTATTAAAAAGTAAAGCATTCCAAAAATTGTATTTTTAATTTCTATATTTTTTATCAAATATTCATTAAGTTATAAGCATATATCTAGATGTCATATAAGTTCCTAATACGGACACTCTAAATTTCTTAATGCGGACACCCTATAACTAATCAACGCACAGCGTATACGCATTCATATATGAACTATTCTGATTTTCATAAAAATCGCGTGCGTTATAGGTATACCTAATACTAATACTACCAATAAAGCTAATTATAACATTGTTATTATTTAGACACTTAAATTGTATTAATAATTAAAATATAATAAAAATAAATAAAATATTAACTAATTAATTTACTGGAATACTTTTTCACTGAGAAATAGGTTAGGAGATTTAAACTCCAATCCAGCGGTGCCCAGGTGGTGGATATACCTATAGGGAAACGGCTTCAGATATGAAGGTTAGCTGCGAATATGTGAATGTGTTATTCAATAAGCAGTACCGAACCAAAATCAGAGTGGTCCTTTGGCAAGACCTAGTACTCTGCAGCCACCCGTGAGGATTACGCAAATGTGTATGGAGTGACTGTAGTAATATTGAATACGCCTACTATACATATATAGCGTGACTAAGCCACGCCCATTACAAATGACTTACGACTCACTTACTACTTAATGCACAACTAATAAACACCTATACCTAATTATATATATATTATCTATCATAATACAAGATACGAGATACGGCACTTCCAGATAAGGTTAGTCACGTATATATGTATAGTAGGCTATATTAACTCATATTCAATATCATAAATACTACATGGTGACAGCGGTCAAGTTATACTAATTAATATATTATTGTTGTATATAATATTTTACTATTTAGTTAACCGTACCTAAAATCGTTATACATATAAAAAGTACATATTATACTTTATTACACGTTGAAAATATATATATTAGTTATATAAATATATATAGTGCATGTAAAAATATTATTTATTATATATCGCGTACATATTATAATCATATGGAAAATTACCAAATTAGAGAAAATTAAAAAAAAAAAAAAAAAAAAATCCAATTAAAAAAAAAAAAATAAAATAAAATTTCGATAAATTTAATTCGTTAATTTTCAAACAAAAGAATTATAAATTCTATAGAAAACGAATGATTTATTTTAATTGCTGATTTTAATTGCTGATTTATATATATTCTAGAAACATTGAAGTTATATTAGATTTATATTGGATTTATTTATATCAATATTTATATAAAATTATATAAATCTTTAAAATTATATAAAATTATATAAATCTATAAAATTATATAAAATTATATATATAGATTTAATACAATGTTAGATAGAATACCTAATGCTTTAGACGTAAGCAAAGGACCCACAGAATGGAAAAGGTGGAAACAAAATTATGAGATTTATGCATGTGCAAATGAATTAGAGAAAAAGTCAAGTAAAGTCCAAATAGCTAACTTCCTATATGCGATAGGAGAAGATGCAGTAGACGTCTATAATTCATTTGATATTGAACAAAAATATGAAAAAGACAATAAAGAAAGTGAACTAAAAATAGAAACTATAATGGACAAATTCGATAGCCATTTCATACCTAAAGTGAATACTACTTATGAAAGGTATTGCTTTTTTAAAAGACAACAACTAATAGATGACAATATTGAAAGTTATTACAGTTGTATAAAGATATTAGCAAAATCATGTGCCTTTAAAGACATGAAGGAGTCCCTTATTAGAGACAAAATAATAATCGGTATGAATGACGAAACACTCAGACAGAGGTTTTTACAAGAATCTTGCAGCAAAGAATTAACGGCAGAACAAATAGTCGAATCATGCAAGATGAAACAGATATCACGACAGCAGAATGAAGAAATTACTAGAAAACCGACTATAGAATACGTGAAGACTGATTACAAGAAGAAAGAATACAAGAAAGAATTCAAGAATAAAGATTACGAATACAAGAAACCAGCAGAGCGAAAGACTTGTTGTAAATGCGGAAGGACGCATGAATTTAGAAACTGTCCAGCATATAAGTCGAAATGCCATAAATGCAACAAAGAGGGACATTGGACAAAGCTATGCAGAAAACCAAGTGAACGAGCACATACAAAAACTTATGAGAATTACGAAGTTAAAACAAGTATAGATACTAAGAAGCCGACAGGAAATTATAAGTTCCTAGGAGAAATAAAGGTTCCAGATATTAAATCATGGACAAAATTAATAAAAGTCAAAGCGACAGGATTTAACCAAACATGTGAGTTTAAAATAGACACGGGAGCAAGCGCAACTATTCTCCCTTATAATAGAAAGTTACCCGAACTTATAAAAAGTAACATAGAACTGAGAGGACCAGGAATGGTGTCATTAGAGATAGTTGGAATGTTTACGGCCGAAATGACGTACAAAGAAAGTACAATAAGAGAAAATATCTACGTATTAAAAAACCAACACATTGGTTTATTATCGAGAAACATGTCTATTAAATTAGGACTGGTAAAACTAATAGGAGAAATTCACCCACATAAAGAATTATTTGAAGGACTAGGGGAATTAAAGAGAAAATATAAAATCCAAATCAAGAAGGAAGCGAAACCATATTCCATTTACGTACCAAGACCCGTACCAATACATTTACAAACGCGAGTTAAAAAAGAACTTGATAAAATGATAAAGTTAGGAGTGATAGAAGAAGCTATGTACCCAACTGAATGGTGTTGCCCTATGGTAGTGGCTATGAAGTCACATGGAAAGATCAGAATATGCAGTGATATGACAAAGTTAAATGAGGCAGTAAAGCGTGAGTTGTACCCAATGGCCACCGTAGAAGTAAGCCTGGCAAAGATACAGGGACAAATATTCAGCAAACTCGATGCTAATGCAGGATTTTGGCAAATTCCACTAGAGGAAGAATCCAAACCATTAACTGCGTTCCTAACACCGTGGGGACGATATGTATACAATAAGTTACCATTCGGGCTAACATCTGCACCAGAAATATTCTGTAGAGAAATGGACAAGATATTGCACAATTGTAAAGGAGTCGTGATACATATGGACGACGTACTAATAATGGGTAAAGACCTAGAAGAACATGACGAGAACTTAAATGAAGTACTCAACCGCATAGAAGAGGCAGGAATGACACTAAATAAAGATAAATGTAAATTTAGAAAAGATGAAGTAGAATTCTTAGGATATAAGATAGGAAAACATGGTATCAAAGCAGGAGAGAAATTACAAGGTTTAAGAGATTTTCCGAGGCCAACTAATGTAAAAGGCGTGCGAAGCTTTCTAGGCCTGATAAATCAATATGCTAGATTCAGCGCAGAAATAGCAGAAACAAGCCATCCTATTAGAGAACTACTGAAGAAGAATATAGTATGGATATGGGAAGAAGCACAAGAAAACAGTTTTAGAAAAATGAAAGAACTTTTTGAGAAACCAACGATATTAGCATTCTTCGATATAAATAAAAAGAGTATAATCACAACGGACGCATCAAACCAAGGTATAGGAGCTATTCTCTCACAGATAGATGAGAAAGGAAATAGACGAATGATAGCAGCGGCGAGCCGATCTCTTACGGAAACCGAGAAAAACTATGCAGTAATAGAAAAGGAAGCATTAGGAGTCGTTTGGGGACTAGAAAAATTTAACTATTACGTAAACGGAGCAAATATAACCATAGAAACAGATCATAAACCATTGATAACTTTATTTGGAAAGAAGGAAGTCGAGAAAATACCAATAAGAATACAGAGGTATAGATTAAGACTCATGAGATATGTCATAGATATGAAATACATACAAGGGAAATTAAACATCGGAGCGGATGCACTTTCAAGATATCCAGGACAACGAGAAATTTCAAATATACTAGAAATAGAAGTTAATGAATTAATAAAGAACACATTCAAACCAGGGAGTTCAATTAAATTACAAGAATTGAAACGCTTACAAGAAGCAGACCCAGTATTACAGTCAGTAAAAAAGAAGACAGAAGATGGATGGGAAAAGAGAGATTCTAAAGACGACAAACTAAAAAGATATTATGAACATCAAGAAAGTATATCAATAATGAAAGATTGTTTAACGTACGAAAATAGACTTATTATACCTAAGAATCATATACAAGAGGTTATGAAGGAGATACACAGAGGACACCAAGGTATTAACAAATGCCAGGCAAGAGCTAGAAATAGCGTATGGTGGATAGGAATTAATAAGGACATCGAAAAAATGGTTAGAAATTGCTCGACATGTCAAATATATGGGCCAATAATTCGAGAACCTTTAGAGATTATACATACACCTAAACATGCATGGGAAATAGTGGGAACAGACTTATATACCTACGAACGTAGAAAATATATAATCGTAGTCGACTACTATTCCAGATATTTTGAAACGATGCTTCTAAGAAGCGAAAAATCAATAGACACAATAAATGCTTTAAAATCTATTTTCGCTAGACATGGTATCCCTGAGACCTTAGTATCAGATAATGGTAGTCAATATATTAGTCAAGAATTTAAAGAATTCCAAGAGAAATATGGATTCCAAGCGATTAAATCATCTCCTAAACATCCACAAGGTAATTCAGTAGCAGAAAGAGCTATAAAAACGATAAAGGGTATTCTAGAAAAAGAAGAAGATCCCTACCTAGGACTACTCTCATACAGAAGTACACCACTCAGCTTTGGAAGATCACCAGCAGAACTTCTGATGAACAGAAAATTACGAACTACAGTAGTTGATCTTAAATTAGATAATTACATGAACAAAGAAGACCACTGTATATTTAGGGACAAGAACGAAAATAAGAAATTAGAAATCAAAAGAAACAGAGACAATAAGTATACTAAAAACTTACGAAAGATAGAAGACGGGGAAGATGTATACATTAGGGACCTAGATAGAATGGCAACCGTTATCAACACAACACCCGAGAGTACAAGATCATATAATCTCAGAACGGAGAAACAAGATGTGAGAAGGAATAGATGCCAGCTCATACCCACGAATGGATCTACATACACCACTAGATCAGGAAGGCATGTAAAACCTCCAGATCGCCTTATAGAGGCTTAGTTTAAAACTAAGCACACAAATGGGTGGTAGAAATATTATTTTATACGTAATGTTATTTATTATATTGTTATACTTATATTGTCAATTTATTATTATTATTATATATTATAATGCTTATATTATATACTTAGTAGAGGGATGTAGTAATATTGAATACGCCTACTATACATATATAGCGTGACTAAGCCACGCCCATTACAAATGACTTACGACTCACTTACTACTTAATGCACAACTAATAAACACCTATACCTAATTATATATATATTATCTATCATAATACAAGATACGAGATACGGCACTTCCAGATAAGGTTAGTCACGTATATATGTATAGTAGGCTATATTAACTCATATTCAATATCATAAATACTACATTAAGTTATAAGCATATATCTAGATGTCATATAAGTTCCTAATACGGACACTCTAAATTTCTTAATGCGGACACCCTATAACTAATCAACGCACAGCGTATACGCATTCATATATGAACTATTCTGATTTTCATAAAAATCGCGTGCGTTATAGGTATACCTAATACTAATACTACCAATAAAGCTAATTATAACATTGTTATTATTTAGACACTTAAATTGTATTAATAATTAAAATATAATAAAAATAAATAAAATATTAACTAATTAATTTACTGGAATACTTTTTCACTGAGAAATAGGTTAGGAGATTTAAACTCCAATCCAGCGGTGCCCAGGTGGTGGATATACCTATAGGGAAACGGCTTCAGATATGAAGGTTAGCTGCGAATATGTGAATGTGTTATTCAATAAGCAGTACCGAACCAAAATCAGAGTGGTCCTTTGGCAAGACCTAGTACTCTGCAGCCACCCGTGCAGGATTACGCAAATGTGTATGGAGTGACGACAGCACATTTTATATGGCCATCGAAAGCAAAAATTGGCAATTTTGTGTACGTAATTGTAATTTGTCTAATTGATTCATCAATAATATATAGTTTATCTAGTGGTATATAGGGTGTCCTTATTCGGGCACCCTGTATTATAACCAGTGATGGGCACGATCACGAATTTTCACGATCGCCGATCGTCGATCAATTTCGTCGATCATTTTCTAACGATCGTCGATCGCTGATCTTTTTACTCGATCATTTTTTAACGATCGTCGATCGTGTAATTATTTTGATCGTCGATCGCGATCTCGATCGTCGATCGCCGATCGTGGATCTCGATCGTATTATTATATAAGCGTATGAATTACGGGCTGCTGCATGAACCACTAATGATCCACGCATTACTAGCGAGTACTTACGCATTGACGCCGTCATATCAATATATTTATATATATATAAATATACCAATGTATCTTTTTTACTAAGTAATCGTAATATTTTACCGCGCGAGACAGTTTTTATGGAGATTTATTCCCAACACTATTTTCAATAGAATCCCGCTTATTAAAAATGGATACTAAATTAGTTTATTGTCAACCATTATTAGATGTATTAAAGGAAGGATTAAAATGTAGGTTTAACGATTATTTTTCATTTGAGTATTCTATTAATAGTGCCATTATAGTAACAATATCTAACCCACAATTTAAGTTAAATTGGTTAAGTAATTACGTAGAAGAAAAATATATGTTGTTATCTACATTTAAGAAATATGTTAATAGACATATCCCAGATAACGAGGTTTATATAACTACACCAGAACAAAGCAAAACTAATTCAGATGAATTCTATGTTATTGATGATAATGGACCATCCACTTCTAAATCAACGGTATACCTATTTCTATAGAAATAGAAATACTTAATTATATAAATAGTAAAAATACTAATTTATATATGCTAAATAATTATCCTATTATAAAAATGTTATTTATAAAATACAATTATATACTCCCATCATCCGCGCCGGTGGAAAGAATGTTTAGTATTGCTACCAATATAAATAAACCGAAACGCAATAAACTAAATGATACTAAATTTGCATTGTTAGTTCTATTGAAATAAAATTTATTATATTAATATTATTTTATTATAAATTTGATCGTATTTTAACATTTTCATAAATAAAAGTTATTATTATATCCACTATTTTGTTATTTCTTGATGTAAATATATATAAATTATGTTTAATTTTTTTTCACGATCGTTGATCGCGATCAGTTGCTGACGATCGTCGATCATTTTACTCGATCATTTTCTAACGATCGTCGATCGTCGATCATTTTACTCGATCATTTTCAAACGATCGTCGATCGCGATCAAGATCGCGATCGGGATCGACGATCGTGATCGTGCCCATCACTGATTATAACGCAGGGTGTCCGACGGACACTGTCCGTATTCGGACATGGGTACCGAATATGGACACCCCCGATATTTATGGAATTAAAAGATTAAATAAAATTTTAAAATTACAATAATATCTATAATCATATAATATTAATAAATTGTAATTTTTGAATACAAATAATGAGTCATAAAAAGTTAAGACCATTTATTGTTAGTGTCAGTATTACGTTACTTTCCCCTACAATGCATTGTAAAATATAAGTAGTTCTATAAGATGTATTTTAAATATTTAAACGATTGAGAATCGATATTGAACTTCATAAATTTAGAGTTGTAACAAAAAATTCTGTTTTTTAATTGTAATTAAAAAAATATATACTTATATGTATTAGAATTATATTGATTAACATTTCATACATTTATTATTTTTTTATTGGAATTATATTTTAGGAGATCTCTATAGAGAGTCGAAATTACGTACATATCGATATTAGAGCACTCTCCCCTGGCGACGCCAGGCTGGCGTGTCCGTCGATTAAAAATATTAAATAAAATTTTAATATATTTAATAAATTTTCATAACAATATCTATAATCAGATAATATTAATATATTGTAATTTTTGAATACAAATATTGAGTTACAAAATGTTGTTTTAAAAATGTTTGCAAAAAGACCTTGTTAAAGTTAAAGACCTTGTTAGGTGATTGGGTAGGGAGTTCCAGTGGTAAGGGGCAGAGAGGGCAAAGGAGCGTATATTGGAAGAGTGGAGTTTGTGTAGATGGGGAGTGATAAGGATAAAGGTGTTGGAGGAACGGGTCTGGAGTGGAGTGGTGGATGTGTGTAGATGTAGGAGGGAGGTGAGGTAGTCAGGGGAATTGTAGTGAATAGCTTTGTGGATGGTCAGGGAGTTTGTAATTTATGCGATAGGGGACTGCCAGTGTAGTTGTTTTAGGAGAGGTGTAATGGAGTCAGGGGAACGACGGGGAAGTAAATAGACACAGCTAACTACAGCGTTTTGGAGTCGCTGTAGTTTGAAGAGTTTGTATTCACGGAGGTTAAAGAGTAGGGAGTTGCAATAGTCGAATAGGGGGATGATGTAGGAGGAGGCAATGGTAATATCGATGAGTAGGGGAATGGAGCGTCGGATTAAGCGGAGGCAGTGTAGGTGGTAGTGGATGGATTTGTGCATATGTATACATATATATATATATATATATAAGATGGGAGTCAAGGGAAAGGGTGGTATCAAGATGGAAGCCAAGGTTTCGGACGTGTTGATAGTAGGGGAGTGATATGTTATCGAGTATATATATATATATATATTATTATTATTTATTTGAGTCAGACATAAACAGTCCATAGATAAACAAAAAAAAAAATTAAATACAACTATACAACACATATCTATATATATAAGTATTTAATTACAAATAATATATAGTTAAAAAACAATGATGTACACCATGTTTTAAATATTGACGACGGGCGAGAAACATTATATAAATATATCATTTTAATAATAGAATTGTCAGATAATTTAACACGATTATATAGTGAGTAATACGACTTACGTAATTTTATAATAATATTATCGACATTATCATATAGGTACATTTCGGATGCACTGCATCTAGGTTTATAGCCTAGGGATATGCGATATGCATTATTATATGCTACTTGAATTTTTTTAAAGTAAGCATTATCTGTATCCCATAGACTACAAAGATACATATTAGAGCAGAATGTTTTAAAAAGCAATATACATACATATTTCGAGCAGTTTCTAAATCTATTAGATAGAGAATAGCTAGTTGTGTAAAGAAATATATATATATATATATATATAATATATACTATAATATATACTATAATATATACTATATAGTATATACCTATATAATCATATACATGTATATCTATGATATAGTCTAACAAATATATCACATATATATGTATAAGATAATTATATATATATATATCAATGACTAAAAGTCTAATACATTCGCTAGTCTTCAGTAGACTCATATACTGCTGCTCACTTCTATGCAATCTACCCCTAAAGCTTATGCTTAAACTTGAGAAGATACAATGACGTGCTATACGCACCCTATATAAACTGAAGTTCTCTTCAATAGTATCAATAACGACTCTAATGCGATCACTCGGCTGGCTTAAGTTTAGATATCTCTGCAGGTACAGACTACTATGCATCACCCATAAGGTGATACATCTTAGATCTCCCGAGTACCTAGCTGACTTGATCAGTATGCATACCCTTAGTCGAGCTAGCAGGAAATGTCATACGATGAAAATTGTGCAATGCTCGACTATCTCTGCTCACTCTGAATCTGCTTTCTCTGTGGTAGCTCCAAAATACTGGAATTCTCTACCATATGACATTAGGTGTTTGAAATCCTTGTCACTATTTAAATGTAAACTCTCCACGCACCTATTAACATTGTAACCTATAGGGTATACCCTCCCTTTTCCTTTATTGTTATTGTACTTTATTTATTTTATTTTTGTTTCCTTCTCATGACGCCCATAACCATCACGTGATTTTGTAGTCAATAAAATATTTTAAAATAAAATAAAATATATATATATATATATATATATATATAAATTATGAATTAACACATTAACAATATAACAATATAACATAATAACAATATAAATAATTAAAATTTTATTTAATATTACTAATTTGAAGATTTAATTTTGTTTGTATTTTTATATTAAATATTCATTGAATAGTTGATTATAATGTTAATTTATAGAATAAATACACCAATGTGGCTATAGGTATTCGTTTATCAACATAGAAATAACGTTTGTGTTTGGTATGTATAAATGTATACATAATTATATATATATATATATATATATATATATATATATATATATCATACTTTTATTACAAATTAAATTACAATATTGAAATATTATTATTACAAAATATATATTTTCTATTATATTTACGCTATCTTTTATTTCTATTTTGATCATTTTTCGTTTATATTTTACTATATTATTTATTTCTACTTTCGATTGTTTTTCGTTTATGTTTACGGTAACTGTAAAACGTTTTAATTTCTTTAATTATGTAATTTCGTATTATTCTTTGTTTATTTCTATAACGTATATTATCGTTAGCAAATATTTATAATTTAATCTTTCGATTATATTTTCGGATATGTATTTGCTTAAATAAATTACCAATCAATAAGTATTTGTCAAATATTATTTTTTTCGTTATACATATATATATATATATATGTATAACCCAATATAATTATATTCAATTGAATTTAATATAGATATAGATTATTATACATGTATAATGCACATATGCATACACATATCTATATATATATATATATATATATATATATATATATATACACTCACACAAATATATGCAAACAACTACATATCATTATGTTAATTAGTATGTGTTTAGTTGACCTATTGTTATTTATAAAAAAATATCCGGATAGCTACCTATTTAGGACTAAATCTTAATACACATAGGGGAGAGTACTCGAATACCGATACCCTAGTAATAAATCACCACAATTATATTATTTCTCAATTAAATATTACCAAATTTAATTTATAAGTATTAAGTAGGTATACATATAATAGCTATTTTAAAATTTAATTTAGTTTGTTTAACTCTGAGATAACAGGGGTGTCGATATTACAGGCACTGCCTCGAATACCGACACCTTGGCACATAATATCGACACCCTAAATATATTGATATTTAGATATACCATATATTATTTAATATCCACTATCCAATCAGAATTGAATGCGAGTTACTTTTAGTGAACACACGCAATTTATACTTTTTTTTCCTTAAATGAATGTTATCATACCGCACGCACAAGTAACACTGATTGGTTAAAGGGTGTCTATATATCGTGAAATTATGGTGTCGGTATTATGAAAATGTATGTTGCTTAGGTAAACGTCAATAACTTTGTAATAAATTATGAAATATAAAAAATCTTTTCGTCACATTGTAAAATATAATTAGATGTATACGATGTATTTAAAATATTTAAAAAATATATATTTTCAAATGATTGAGAATCGATATTGTACTTTAAAAATTTCATAAATTTAAGGTTGTAACGACAAAATCAGTTTTTTGTTTATAATTAAGAAAATATAAATATTAAAAAAAAAATTATACTTATATAAATTAGAATTATATTGATTAACATTTCATACATTAATTATTTTTTGATTAGAATTATATTTAAAAGATCTTTAGGGTGTCGATATTACGTGCATGTCGATATTAGAGCACTCTCACCTAATAACACATACATTATATAAAATTATATAATTTTTTCAATAAAATGTAATTTTGTAATTGATGAAACAGAAAAGAATGTATTATATCGATATCTAATTATTTAATTATATTAACTGAGCTATTATTAATTATATTAGTATTGTATTATTATATTAATATATTATATTTACTTTTTTTTTACAATAACCTCTAGACCTACAATTATTCTAAATATTATAAAAAAGAAGATATAAGATATTATTATATCTGTAAAATCATTACAATTTTAAAATTGTGGTTATATTCGGGTGATACTAATTTAGAATATTAAAATCTCTCGATATAATTTATAATTGATACATGATGAATTTGTATACAAATATATATATATATATATATATATATATCTTACACATCGTGAAGATTATATCCCTAGTAATCTTATAATAGGTATTTATAATAGGTATCTATAAAACCTAAATATGTTCTACACTCTTTCAATTTGGATAATGAGATTTTTAATAACGTCTTCCAAATCTTCCAAATTTGGAATATATTTTTCATTTACTTTTGTAATAATACATATGAAACTATAATTCAAAGAAAGAAAATTCTCTTTTACATAATAAACAATATGTGAAACAAAATATACATATTATTAATAATCTTGCAGTCTTTTAATTTCTAAATATAATTAGTTATTATAATATCATGATATATTTGCACAATATTATAATCATATTATTTAATAATATGTTGTTTTTTGTTTATTATTTATATTAATAAATGTTTGTTTATTTAACAAGGAAACTAAATTTCATATATACAATTATTAACAATAAAATAGCAAACAAACATAAATATAAATTTAATTTATAAATCACTCATAAAATATCTTATATATATATATATATTACCTATATATATAATAATGTATACATTATTTCATATCTAGATTACATATATATACAGGCCTAATCCTACGTTATTTATAAAACCCTAAAACTATATATTTTATATTTTATTTCTACAATTATTTATAGAAATATTCTTCCTAATCTTAATTAAACACTACAAAATAAGCGTATTATTATAAATATATGGGATTATGGATTTTTAAATATCGTAGGATTAGGCATTAACGATATGTAATTTTAATGTAAATTAATTTATATAAAACAAGTTATTTTATAAATTATTTATAAATCTATTTATATTTTAATTGTGTTTACAATTATTGTTATTGTTCATAATTTATGAAATTTAGTTTCTCTGTTAAATAAACAAACATTTACAAATATAAATTATGAACAACAAAATCCTATTATTAAATAGTGTGATTATAATATTGTGCAAATATATCATGACATTATAATAACTAATTATATTTAGAAAATAGATGACTGCAAGATTAGGATGTGTATATATCCTATTTATGATGGTATATGTGCCCAGAAAATATTGTAATTAATATATTGATTAATTAATATTATTGAATATAGGTAGTCAATATATATATACCTACACATATCATATATATTATATCCTTTACTATATGCAATGTATACATTTATGCATATAATTTATGCATAGCATATATGCTAATTCCATAGAGATGGATATAATTCATATATATTATTATTCCCTTACATTTGAAATCCTTCATATAAGGAAATTTCACTGTCAATTATCACATAATCATTTTTAACAACTTGTGTACTTTTATCAACAACATAATATACTATACTATGGTATACTATGGTATACATTATTCGCAATATCAGCTTACTCGGATATGTAGTTTATGTAGTATGTTTAATATACCGGTTTTACTTTATAGTTACCTAAAGGAATTTACATTTTTATAAATAAATGTAATTATATTTGTTTGTAATTTAAAATAGGGTAAAGTAACCCAATACGTAAAATTTAACAATAATGGTCTTAAAATTGTATGACTCAATATTTGTATTCAAAAATTACAATATATTAATATTATATGATTATAGATATTATTGTGATTTTTAAATTTTATTTTATCTTTTTCAATAGATTACAGGAATGTTCATATTCGGTACCCATGGGACCCACGGCATGGTGTGCATGCATGTCCGAATATGGATACACTATATACCACTATATAAACTCATCGCTATAAATAAAGTCTCATATAAAAATTAACTCATAACTTTCTTTATATCGATGGATAAACTATAAAGTATTGATGAACCAATCAGATAAATTACATTGTTTAAAACATACATTATTTATAATTAATTTTATGAATAATTTAATATAATTTAATTTGTAATTAATTTATTAATTTTTATTATTTTAGTAATTAATAATACAATTTAAGTATCAAATAATTACATTTTTAGATTTAGCTTCATTGTTGGTATTAATATTATAACGCACGCAATTTGTATTGAAATAAGAATAGTTCACACGCTGAGTGCTGATTGGATATAGGTGTCAGTATTAATATATCTAGATAGTCCGTATTAAGGATTTATATGACCTATAGGTCATATAAATATAGATATATGTATATAGATAAATATACATATAAATATATATATATATATATATATATATATATATATATAGATATATGCTTATAACTTAATTAATATTTTATAACAAATATAGCAATTATGTAGGGGAAAGATGGGTAATGTGGACACTTTTAGATAATGTTGTATAACTTTATAAATATTAGTTCTAATTCGATAACTTGTTCAATATAGATACATCTTATGATATGCAAGAGGACTGCAGAATCATATTTTCATTTTAGCGTATCTATTTGAAATGATTAAGGTGGCCACATTACCCATCTTTCCCCTATATAATATTTAGAATGCTGTAGTTTTTAATAATATATTGATACATTTGTATATTCTTGAGAATGTTTTAAGCTGACATTTTTTTTCATAAATTTAAAAACGTAATAAAAAAATCAAGTTTATTGGATATATTAGCGCTATTTTGAATAATTAAAAATTAAAAAATAATTATTTAGACTATTTATATGATTATGAATATTTTATTCATTAACATTTTTTGTAGGATTTATGGTTTCTGCAATACCGAGAGTTTCCGTATTCGGGCACTGTCCGTATTCGGTTACTTTCTCCTGGTAGGAAGCTATATTTCAGAAATGTTATATAATTTTGTTCACTTATTTCAAACTCGCCTCAATTTCGAACCCATTGATGGATATTTATGAAATTTTATTTTCTTCATATTACCATCATCTAACAATATCGATACCATATATATTTTATATATATAAAAATAATATCTATAAAATAAAAAAAATTAAAAACAAATTTAATATTATAATCTTTTATAAGATATGCGATTATAGGATACCATACTTTCCTATCTTTTTAATGTAAATTGATAAGGTTTCGCCACCCAAGAGGCTAAGTAGGTGTAATATAAGAGATCATTTTAATATCCTACTTGTAAAATAAGAAAGTCGATAAATAAAGAATACGATTTTTTAGTTATACATTTTCAGACAGACTAAGTGTAGAGTTTTATATAGTTTCTGAAAGAATATTTAATTCAAAGTAGAATCAATTCCAAGTATATGTGTATATTATTAGGTATGTCTATTAATTTATGAATATTATCATAACGCACGCACATTATAAACAAATAACACTGATTGGTTAAAGGGTATCGATATTACGTGCAATTATGGTGTCGGTATTATGAAAATGTATGTTGCTTAGGTCAACTATAGTTTATTACTACGTATACGTCAATAATTTTTTAACAAATTATGAAATATAAAAAATATTTTCGTCACATTGTAAAATATAATTAGATCTATACGATGTATTAAACCTTTTTTTAAATATCAAAATTTTCATATGATTGATAATCTATATTGTACTTCAAAAATTTCATAAATTTAGAGTTGTAACGAAAAAATCAGTTTTTTGTTTATAATTAAAAAAATATAAATATTAAAAAAAAAATTATACTTATATGAATTAGAATTATATTGATTAACATTTCGTACATTAATTATTTTTTGATTGGAATTATATTTTAGAAAATCTCTAGGGTGTCGATATTACGTGCATGTCGATATTATAGCACTCTACCCTACTACTTATGTGCACATATACATTCATACATATACCCATATAGGATATATGCGTATTATATACTTACTATTATAGTATATATTTTATATATATATATATATATATATATATATATATATATATATATATATATATAAGTGTACATGTTACATATATACACCATCGATGTAAATAAAATGTATTTACATCGATGATATATCATCGATGTAAATAATGTGTATACACACAGACACATACACATATACACATATACACCTATATAATATTGTATAACTATTGTTAACATAATATTAATATTATTATTATTTAATTATATTATTATATAACCATATATATTTGTATAACTATAATATATTAATATAATTATATAACAATATATATTTTGAAATATATTTATATTGATAAATATTAATTAATTTATTTTTATGAACGTAATTAACATATACGTATATATGAATCATGTAATGTGAGTATATCCGATTTATAATTACGATATTTCAATAATATACATGTATATCTGATCGGTTGTATATGTGTTATATAAATATAGTATTATAATTGTTAAAGTCTTTGTTAATTATTATTTAATTTTAAACAATACAAATAGTTTACATTGACAGGATTTATATTTATTGTATGTGTTCAATTCTGATTGGTCGATATTACGCGTATAATAATAATTATTGTTATTATTATTAATATTGCTAATATTTAAGAATTAAAATTCGTAGATAGATTAACAAAGTTGAGTTAATCTTGTTACGTAACTCTCTATAGCGATGAATAATAAGCGGACATCTAGTGACGACGCTAAGAAGTCCGAAATGCCAGAAATGCCCGAAATCCTCGTAACCACCATTAGTGACGACAAGGTCGACATCAACGCTACCAAGGTTATAGGCTATGTTTAGCACTACAAATACGTTATCCAGATACCATAGCTAGCTCATTAATAATATATGCTATACATATATTTATATATATATATATTAAATAGAAATATAGGGACCTACATATATTAGATCTAATACTCGAGTAGAAGTCATTTTTAGAAGTCACTTTACAACTTTCAATAAGTCATTTAAATTGCACAACAAATGTGTTATATTTAAAAACTACATTAAAAGGATAAATGTGTCATATTCACAATCGCTTAACAATATGCACACTATTCTCCCTTGCTCACAGACTACCGGAACAGCTGTCACTCAAGCACCCCCAATTCGGCGAGATAGGCATTATCACGGTAGTGAAAGCGAGAGCGAGATATTCAAACGTTACGAATTCAGCGAGGACATGGATCACTTGAACTTGCCATCTGGCGGATTCGTTAGTTACTATTAATTGTAAATATATATCCTATATATACGCTATATATACATATATATATTTCTAAATAGTATTTCGTCTTTATATATATATATATATATATATATTTATATTAAGTATTATATGAATTTACTATGAATTAATATCTATTTTAATTTATTAGACAAATGTATCTAAATTAATCATTTTAGCTCATAATCTCATATCTATAGTTAGTAAATACTATTTACTAAATAGTAGTTACTAACTATTAGTTACTAATAGTTAGTAAATATTAGTTAGTACATATTAGGTACATTATAATATATATGTTATTTATAATATTTAAGTTATAATACTTATTTTTATTAGATTTGTATTAACATTATTAAGAAGTATATTTAATTAATTATTTAAGAAGTATATATAGAAAATGTACAAAGTATATATAAGACTTGGTATATATATAAATATATAATATATATATATATATATATATATATATATATATATATATATATATAAAATATATACATTTAATATAATTTATATAAATTGATATTTTATATATTATTATAACTTATAATTTGTTTAATGTTTATAACATTATTTCATTTTAATATACACTATTTGTTAGTATACTATGTTTTATATGGAATACTTTTCTAAAATTAGATTAATACTATTTGTTCTTATGCATGTATACATATATGCACATATACGGTAATTATAAAGAGTAATTATCTCGATAAGCTATGCTTCTATAATTACCCTGGTTTAAACACGTAAATATGATAATAATAATATATATATAATAGTGATATATTCCTAATTCCCTATATATAGCCCCTATAGGGGAGTACATTATATAGTAGGTATACCTATATATACCTACTAGATATATCTAGTAATCCTATATTTGATTACAAAATATAATTATCGTTAAATACAATTTCTTCAAACGATCGTTTTCGAATTATATATTAATTTATTTAATAATCCTTATTTTAATAATAATATATATCGTAATACAATAGAAATAGTCGGTGATAATTACGTAATTTAAATCTGAGATCCCAATTTAGAATATTCGCTTAAAAACCGCGTTAGCGAATATTCGCAAAAGTTTGAATATCTACAATTCTCGCGAATTCACTGCTGTATTACCTCAGCTAAAAATTACGTAATACCATACCTATAGGTCGGTGGATAGCAATAGGTCTATAGCCTAAGACCTATAGGTATGTATAGGTCTATAGCCTAAGACCTATAGGTCTGTATAGGTCTATAGCCTAATACATATAGGTCTGTATAGGTCTATAGCCTAATACCTATAGGTCTGTATAGGTCTATAGCCTAATACATATAGGTCTGTATAGGTCTATAGCCTAAGACATATAGGTCTGTATAGGTCTATAGCCTAATACCTATAGGTCTATATAGGTCTATAGCCTAATACCTATAGGTCTGTATAGGTCTATAGCCTAAGACATATAGGTCTGTATAGGTCTATAGCCTAAGACCTATAGGTCTATATAGGTCTATAGCCTAATACCTATAGGTCTGTATAGGTCTATAGCCTAAGACATATAGGTCTGTATAGGTCTATAGCCTAAGACCTATAGGTCTGTATAGGTCTATAGCTTAATACCTATAAGTCTGTATAGGTCTATAGCCTAAGACATATAGGTCTGTATAGGTCTATAGCCTAAGACATATAGGTCTGTATAGGTCTTTAGCCTAAGACCTATAGGTCTGTATAGGTCTATAGCCTAAGACATATAGGTCTGTATAGGTCTATAGCCTAATACCTATAGGTCTGTATAGGTCTATAGCCTAATACCTATAGGTCTGTATAGGTCTATAGCCTAAGACATATAGGTCTGTATAGGTCTATAGCCTAAGACCTATAGGTCTATATAGGTCTATAGCCTAATACCTATAGGTCTGTATAGGTCTATAGCCTAAGACATATAGGTCTGTATAGGTCTATAGCCTAAGACCTATAGGTCTGTATAGGTCTATAGCTTAATACCTATAAGTCTGTATAGGTCTATAGCCTAAGACATATAGGTCTGTATAGGTCTATAGCCTAAGACCTATAGGTCTGTATAGGTCTATAGCTTAATACCTATAGGTCTGTATAGGTCTATAGCCTAATACCTATAGGTCTGTATAGGTCTATAGCCTAAGACCTATAGGTCTGTATAGGTCTATAGCCTAAGACATATAGGTCTGTATAGGTCTATAGCCTAAGACATATAGGTCTGTATAGGTCTATAGCTTAATACCTATAGGTCTGTATAGGTCTATAGCCCAATACCTATAGGTCTGTATAGGTCTATAGCCTAAGACCTATAGGTCTGTATAGGTCTTTAGCCTAAGACATATAGGTCTGTATAGGTCTATAGCCTAAGACATATAGGTCTGTATAGGTCTATAGCCTAAGACATATAGGTCTGTATAGGTCTATAGCTTAATACCTATAGGTATGTATAGGTCTTTAGCCTAAGACATATAGGTCTGTATAGGTCTATAGCCTAAGACATATAGGTCTGTATAGGTCTATAGCCCAATACCTATAGGTCTGTATAGGTCTATAGCTTAATACCTATAGGTATGTATAGGTCTATAGCTTAATACCTATAGGTCTGTATAGGTCTATAGCCTAAGACATATAGGTATGTATAGGTCTATAGCTTAATACCTATAGGTATGTATAGGTCTATAGCCTAAGACATATAGGTCTGTATAGGTCTATAGCCCAATACCTATAGGTCTGTATAGGTCTATAGCCCAATACCTATAGGTCTGTATAGGTCTATAGCCCAATACCTATAGGTCTGTATAGGTCTATAGCCTAAGACATATAGGTCTGTATAGGTCTATAGCTTAATACCTATAGGTCTGTATAGGTCTATAGCCTAAGACATATAGGTCTGTATAGGTCTATAGCCTAATACCTATAGGTCTGTATAGGTCTTTAGCCTAAGACATATAGGTCTGTATAGGTCTATAGCCTAAGACCTATAGGTATGTATAGGTCTATAGCTTAATACCTATAGGTCTGTATAGGTCTATAGCCTAAGACATATAGGTCTGTATAGGTCTATAGCCCAATACCTATAGGTCTGTATAGGTCTATAGCCCAATACCTATAGGTCTGTATAGGTCTATAGCCCAATACCTATAGGTCTGTATAGGTCTATAGCTTAATACCTATAGGTCTGTATAGGTCTATAGCCTAATACCTATAGGTCTGTATAGGTCTATAGCCTAAGACCTATAGGTCTGTATAGGTCTATAGCCCAATACCTATAGGTCTGTATAGGTCTATAGCCTAAGACATATAGGTCTGTATAGGTCTATAGCTTAATACCTATAGGTCTGTATAGGTCTATAGCCTAATACATATAGGTCTGTATAGGTCTATAGCCTAATACCTATAGGTCTGTATAGGTCTTTAGCCTAAGACATATAGGTCTGTATAGGTCTATAGCCTAAGACATATAGGTCTGTATAGGTCTATAGCCTAAGACATATAGGTCTGTATAGGTCTATAGCCTAATACCTATAGGTCTGTATAGGTCTTTAGCCTAAGACATATAGGTCTGTATAGGTCTATAGCCTAAGACATATAGGTCTGTATAGGTCTATAGCTTAATACCTATAGGTCTATATAGGTCTATAGCCTAATACCTATAGGTCTGTATAGGTCTATAGCCTAAGACCTATAGGTCTGTATAGGTCTATAGCCTAAGACCTATAGGTCTGTATAGGTCTTTAGCCTAAGACATATAGGTCTGTATAGGTCTATAGCCTAAGACATATAGGTCTGTATAGGTCTATAGCCTAAGACATATAGGTCTGTATAGGTCTATAGCCCAATACCTATAGGT
This sequence comes from Osedax fenrisi, assembly GCA_964019155.1. Taxonomy (NCBI): domain Eukaryota; kingdom Metazoa; phylum Annelida; class Polychaeta; order Sabellida; family Siboglinidae; genus Osedax; species Osedax fenrisi. Next base: position 11,878,607 of record OZ025243.1, read on the forward strand.
CTGTATAGGTCTATAGCCTAAGACCTATAGGTATGTATAGGTCTATAGCCTAAGACCTATAGGTATGTATAGGTCTATAGCCTAATACCTATAGGTATGTATAGGTCTATAGCTTAATACCTATAGGTCTGTATAGGTCTATAGCCTAAGACATATAGGTCTGTATAGGTCTATAGCCCAATACCTATAGGTCTGTATAGGTCTATAGCCCAATACCTATAGGTCTGTATAGGTCTATAGCCCAATACCTATAGGTCTGTATAGGTCTATAGCTTAATACCTATAGGTCTGTATAGGTCTATAGCCTAATACCTATAGGTCTGTATAGGTCTATAGCCTAAGACCTATAGGTCTGTATAGGTCTATAGCCCAATACCTATAGGTCTGTATAGGTCTATAGCCTAAGACATATAGGTCTGTATAGGTCTATAGCCTAAGACATATAGGTCTGTATAGGTCTATAGCCTAAGACATATAGGTCTGTATAGGTCTTTAGCCTAAGACATATAGGTCTGTATAGGTCTATAGCTTAATACCTATAGGTCTGTATAGGTCTATAGCCTAATACATATAGGTCTGTATAGGTCTATAGCCTAATACCTATAGGTCTGTATAGGTCTTTAGCCTAAGACATATAGGTCTGTATAGGTCTATAGCCTAAGACATATAGGTCTGTATAGGTCTATAGCCTAAGACATATAGGTCTGTATAGGTCTATAGCCTAATACCTATAGGTCTGTATAGGTCTTTAGCCTAAGACATATAGGTCTGTATAGGTCTATAGCCTAAGACATATAGGTCTGTATAGGTCTATAGCTTAATACCTATAGGTCTGTATAGGTCTTTAGCCTAAGACATATAGGTCTGTATAGGTCTATAGCCTAAGACATATAGGTCTGTATAGGTCTATAGCCTAAGACATATAGGTCTGTATAGGTCTATAGCCCAATACCTATAGGTCTGTATAGGTCTATAGCCTAAGACCTATAGGTATGTATAGGTCTATAGCCTAAGACCTATAGGTATGTATAGGTCTATAGCCTAATACCTATAGGTCTGTATAGGTCTTTAGCCTAAGACATATAGGTCTGTATAGGTCTATAGCCTAAGACATATAGGTCTGTATAGGTCTTTAGCCTAAGACATATAGGTCTGTATAGGTCTATAGCCTAATACCTATAGGTCTGTATAGGTCTTTAGCCTAAGACATATAGGTCTGTATAGGTCTATAGCCTAAGACATATAGGTCTGTATAGGTCTTTAGCCTAAGACATATAGGTCTGTATAGGTCTATAGCCTAAGACATATAGGTCTGTATAGGTCTATAGCTTAATACCTATAGGTCTGTATAGGTCTATAGCTTAATACCTATAGGTCTGTATAGGTCTATAGCCTAATACCTATAGGTATGTATAGGTCTATAGCCTAAGACATATAGGTCTGTATAGGTCTTTAGCCTAAGACATATAGGTCTGTATAGGTCTATAGCCTAATACCTATAGGTCTGTATAGGTCTTTAGCCTAAGACATATAGGTCTGTATAGGTCTTTAGCCTAAGACATATAGGTCTGTATAGGTCTATAGCCTAAGACATATAGGTCTGTATAGGTCTATAGCCTAATACCTATAGGTCTGTATAGGTCTTTAGCCTAAGACATATAGGTCTGTATAGGTCTATAGCCTAAGACATATAGGTCTGTATAGGTCTTTAGCCTAAGACATATAGGTCTGTATAGGTCTATAGCCTAAGACATATAGGTCTGTATAGGTCTATAGCTTAATACCTATAGGTCTGTATAGGTCTATAGCTTAATACCTATAGGTCTGTATAGGTCTATAGCCTAATACCTATAGGTATGTATAGGTCTATAGCCTAAGACATATAGGTCTGTATAGGTCTATAGCTTAATACCTATAGGTCTGTATAGGTCTATAGCCTAATACCTATAGGTCTGTATAGGTCTATAGCCTAAGACATATAGGTCTGTATAGGTCTTTAGCCTAAGACATATAGGTCTGTATAGGTCTATAGCCTAATACCTATAGGTCTGTATAGGTCTTTAGCCTAAGACATATAGGTCTGTATAGGTCTATAGCCTAAGACATATAGGTCTGTATAGGTCTTTAGCCTAAGACATATAGGTCTGTATAGGTCTATAGCCTAAGACATATAGGTCTGTATAGGTCTATAGCTTAATACCTATAGGTCTGTATAGGTCTTTAGCCTAAGACATATAGGTCTGTATAGGTCTATAGCCTAAGACATATAGGTCTGTATAGGTCTATAGCCTAAGACATATAGGTCTGTATAGGTCTATAGCCCAATACCTATAGGTCTGTATAGGTCTATAGCCTAAGACCTATAGGTATGTATAGGTCTATAGCCTAAGACCTATAGGTATGTATAGGTCTATAGCCTAATACCTATAGGTCTGTATAGGTCTTTAGCCTAAGACATATAGGTCTGTATAGGTCTATAGCCTAAGACATATAGGTCTGTATAGGTCTTTAGCCTAAGACATATAGGTCTGTATAGGTCTATAGCCTAATACCTATAGGTCTGTATAGGTCTTTAGCCTAAGACATATAGGTCTGTATAGGTCTATAGCCTAAGACATATAGGTCTGTATAGGTCTTTAGCCTAAGACATATAGGTCTGTATAGGTCTATAGCCTAAGACATATAGGTCTGTATAGGTCTATAGCTTAATACCTATAGGTCTGTATAGGTCTATAGCTTAATACCTATAGGTCTGTATAGGTCTATAGCCTAATACCTATAGGTATGTATAGGTCTATAGCCTAAGACATATAGGTCTGTATAGGTCTTTAGCCTAAGACATATAGGTCTGTATAGGTCTATAGCCTAATACCTATAGGTCTGTATAGGTCTTTAGCCTAAGACATATAGGTCTGTATAGGTCTATAGCCTAAGACATATAGGTCTGTATAGGTCTATAGCCTAAGACATATAGGTCTGTATAGGTCTATAGCCTAATACCTATAGGTCTGTATAGGTCTTTAGCCTAAGACATATAGGTCTGTATAGGTCTATAGCCTAAGACATATAGGTCTGTATAGGTCTTTAGCCTAAGACATATAGGTCTGTATAGGTCTATAGCCTAAGACATATAGGTCTGTATAGGTCTATAGCCTAATACCTATAGGTCTGTATAGGTCTATAGCCTAAGACCTATAGGTCTGTATAGGTCTATAGCCTAAGACATATAGGTCTGTATAGGTCTATAGCCTAAGACATATAGGTCTGTATAGGTCTATAGCCTAATACCTATAGGTCTGTATAGGTCTTTAGCCTAAGACATATAGGTCTGTATAGGTCTATAGCCTAAGACCTATAGGTCTGTATAGGTCTATAGCCTAAGACCTATAGGTCTGTATAGGTCTATAGCCTAATACCTATAGGTCTGTATAGGTCTATAGCCTAAGACCTATAGGTCTGTATAGGTCTATAGCCTAAGACCTATAGGTCTGTATAGGTCTTTAGCCTAAGACATATAGGTCTGTATAGGTCTATAGCCTAAGACATATAGGTCTGTATAGGTCTATAGCCTTAATACCTATAGGTCTGTATAGGTCTATAGCCTAATACCTATAGGTCTGTATAGGTCTATAGCCTAATACCTATAGGTCTGTATAGGTCTATAGCCTAAGACATATAGGTCTGTATAGGTCTATAGCCTAATACCTATAGGTCTGTATAGGTCTTTAGCCTAAGACATATAGGTCTGTATAGGTCTATAGCCTAAGACATATAGGTCTGTATAGGTCTATAGCCTAAGACATATAGGTCTGTATAGGTCTATAGCCTAATACCTATAGGTCTGTATAGGTCTTTAGCCTAAGACATATAGGTCTGTATAGGTCTATAGCCTAATACCTATAGGTCTGTATAGGTCTATAGCCTTAAGACATATAGGTCTGTATAGGTCTATAGCCTAATTACCTATAGGTCTGTATAGGTCTATAGCCTAAGACATATAGGTCTGTATAGGTCTATAGCCTAATACCTATAGGTCTGTATAGGTCTATAGCCTAAGACATATAGGTCTGTATAGGTCTATAGCCTAAGACATATAGGTCTGTATAGGTCTATAGCCTTAATAGGTCTGTATAGGTCTAGCTACCTAGGTCTATAGCTCCTAAGACATATAGGTCTGTATAGGTCTATAGCCTAATACCTATAGGTCTGTATAGGTCTATAGCCTAAGACATATAGGTCTGTATAGGTCTATAGCTAATACCTATAGGTCTGTATAGGTCTATAGCCTAAGACCTATAGGTCTGTATAGGTCTATAGCCTAAGACCTATAGGTCTGTATAGGTCTATTAGCCTAAGACATATAGGTCTGTATAGGTCTATAGCCTAATACCTATAGGTCTGTATAGGTCTATAGCCTAAGACATATAGGTCTGTATAGGTCTATAGCCTAAGACCTATAGGTCTGTATAGGTCTATAGCCTAAGACATATAGGTCTGTATAGGTCTATAGCCTAATACCTATAGGTCTGTATAGGTCTATAGCCTAAGACATATAGGTCTGTATAGGTCTATAGCCTAATACCTATAGGTCTGTATAGGTCTATAGCCTAAGACATATAGGTCTGTATAGGTCTATAGCCTAAGACATATAGGTATGTATAGGTCTATAGCCTAATACCTATAGGTCTGTATAGGTCTATAGCCTAAGACCTATAGGTCTGTATAGGTCTATAGCCTAAGACCTATAGGTCTGTATAGGTCTATAGCCTAAGACATATAGGTCTGTATAGGTCTATAGCCTAAGACATATAGGTCTGTATAGGTCTATAGCCTAATACCTATAGGTCTGTATAGGTCTATAGCTTAATACCTATAGGTCTGTATAGGTCTATAGCCTAATACATATAGGTCTGTATAGGTCTATAGCCTAAGACCTATAGGTCTGTATAGGTCTATAGCCTAAGACATATAGGTCTGTATAGGTCTATAGCCCAATACCTATAGGTATGTATAGGTCTATAGCCTAAGACATATAGGTCTGTATAGGTCTATAGCCTAATACCTATAGGTCTGTATAGGTCTTTAGCCTAAGACATATAGGTCTGTATAGGTCTATAGCCTAAGACCTATAGGTCTGTATAGGTCTATAGCCTAATACCTATAGGTCTGTATAGGTCTATAGCCTAAGACCTATAGGTCTGTATAGGTCTATAGCCTAAGACATATAGGTCTGTATAGGTCTATAGCTTAATACCTATAGGTCTGTATAGGTCTATAGCCTAAGACATATAGGTCTGTATAGGTCTATAGCCTAAGACCTATAGGTCTGTATAGGTCTATAGCCTAAGACATATAGGTATGTATAGGTCTATAGCTTAATACCTATAGGTATGTATAGGTCTATAGCCTAAGACATATAGGTCTGTATAGGTCTATAGCCCAATACCTATAGGTCTGTATAGGTCTATAGCCCAATACCTATAGGTCTGTATAGGTCTATAGCCCAATACCTATAGGTCTGTATAGGTCTATAGCCTAAGACATATAGGTCTGTATAGGTCTATAGCTTAATACCTATAGGTCTGTATAGGTCTATAGCCTAAGACATATAGGTCTATATAGGTCTATAGCCTAAGACCTATAGGTCTGTATAGGTCTATAGCTTAATACCTATAAGTCTGTATAGGTCTATAGCCTAAGACATATAGGTCTGTATAGGTCTATAGCCTAATACCTATAGGTCTGTATAGGTCTTTAGCCTAAGACATATAGGTCTGTATAGGTCTATAGCTTAATACCTATAGGTATGTATAGGTCTATAGCCTAAGACATATAGGTCTGTATAGGTCTATAGCCCAATACCTATAGGTCTGTATAGGTCTATAGCCCAATACCTATAGGTCTGTATAGGTCTATAGCCCAATACCTATAGGTCTGTATAGGTCTATAGCCTAAGACATATAGGTCTGTATAGGTCTATAGCTTAATACCTATAGGTCTGTATAGGTCTATAGCCTAAGACATATAGGTCTATATAGGTCTATAGCCTAAGACCTATAGGTCTGTATAGGTCTATAGCTTAATACCTATAAGTCTGTATAGGTCTATAGCCTAAGACATATAGGTCTGTATAGGTCTATAGCCTAATACCTATAGGTCTGTATAGGTCTTTAGCCTAAGACATATAGGTCTGTATAGGTCTATAGCTTAATACCTATAGGTCTGTATAGGTCTATAGCCTAAGACATATAGGTATGTATAGGTCTATAGCTTAATACCTATAGGTCTGTATAGGTCTATAGCCTAAGACCTATAGGTCTGTATAGGTCTATAGCCTAAGACCTATAGGTCTGTATAGGTCTATAGCCTAAGACATATAGGTCTATATAGGTCTATAGCCTAAGACCTATAGGTCTGTATAGGTCTATAGCTTAATACCTATAAGTCTGTATAGGTCTATAGCCTAAGACATATAGGTCTGTATAGGTCTATAGCCTAATACCTATAGGTCTGTATAGGTCTATAGCCTAAGACATATAGGTCTGTATAGGTCTATAGCCTAATACCTATAGGTCTGTATAGGTCTTTAGCCTAAGACATATAGGTCTGTATAGGTCTATAGCTTAATACCTATAGGTCTGTATAGGTCTATAGCCTAAGACATATAGGTCTGTATAGGTCTATAGCCCAATACCTATAGGTCTGTATAGGTCTATAGCCCAATACCTATAGGTCTGTATAGGTCTATAGCCCAATACCTATAGGTCTGTATAGGTCTATAGCTTAATACCTATAGGTCTGTATAGGTCTATAGCCTAAGACCTATAGGTCTGTATAGGTCTATAGCCCAATACCTATAGGTCTGTATAGGTCTATAGCCTAAGACATATAGGTCTGTATAGGTCTATAGCCCAATACCTATAGGTATGTATAGGTCTATAGCCCAATACCTATAGGTATGTATAGGTCTATAGCCCAATACCTATAGGTATGTATAGGTCTATAGCCTAAGACATATAGGTCTGTATAGGTCTATAGCCTAAGACATATAGGTCTGTATAGGTCTATAGCTTAATACCTATAGGTCTGTATAGGTCTATAGCTTAATACCTATAGGTCTGTATAGGTCTATAGCCTAATACCTATAGGTATGTATAGGTCTATAGCCTAAGACATATAGGTCTGTATAGGTCTATAGCCTAATACCTATAGGTCTGTATAGGTCTTTAGCCTAAGACATATAGGTCTGTATAGGTCTATAGCCCAATACCTATAGGTCTGTATAGGTCTATAGCTTAATACCTATAGGTCTGTATAGGTCTATAGCCTAATACCTATAGGTCTGTATAGGTCTATAGCCTAAGACCTATAGGTCTGTATAGGTCTATAGCCCAATACCTATAGGTCTGTATAGGTCTATAGCCTAAGACATATAGGTCTGTATAGGTCTATAGCTTAATACCTATAGGTATGTATAGGTCTATAGCTTAATACCTATAGGTCTGTATAGGTCTATAGCCTAATACCTATAGGTCTGTATAGGTCTTTAGCCTAAGACATATAGGTCTGTATAGGTCTATAGCCTAAGACATATAGGTCTGTATAGGTCTATAGCCTAAGACATATAGGTCTGTATAGGTCTATAGCCCAATACCTATAGGTCTGTATAGGTCTATAGCCCAATACCTATAGGTCTGTATAGGTCTATAGCCCAATACCTATAGGTCTGTATAGGTCTATAGCTTAATACCTATAGGTCTGTATAGGTCTATAGCCTAATACCTATAGGTCTGTATAGGTCTATAGCCTAAGACCTATAGGTCTGTATAGGTCTATAGCCCAATACCTATAGGTCTGTATAGGTCTATAGCCTAAGACATATAGGTCTGTATAGGTCTATAGCTTAATACCTATAGGTATGTATAGGTCTATAGCTTAATACCTATAGGTCTGTATAGGTCTATAGCCTAATACCTATAGGTATGTATAGGTCTATAGCCTAAGACCTATAGGTCTGTATAGGTCTATAGCCCAATACCTATAGGTCTGTATAGGTCTATAGCCTAAGACCTATAGGTATGTATAGGTCTATAGCCTAATACCTATAGGTCTGTATAGGTCTTTAGCCTAAGACATATAGGTCTGTATAGGTCTATAGCCTAAGACATATAGGTCTGTATAGGTCTTTAGCCTAAGACATATAGGTCTGTATAGGTCTATAGCCTAATACCTATAGGTCTGTATAGGTCTTTAGCCTAAGACATATAGGTCTGTATAGGTCTATAGCCTAAGACATATAGGTCTGTATAGGTCTATAGCTTAATACCTATAGGTCTGTATAGGTCTATAGCCTAAGACATATAGGTCTGTATAGGTCTATAGCCTAAGACCTATAGGTCTGTATAGGTCTTTAGCCTAAGACATATAGGTCTGTATAGGTCTATAGCTTAATACCTATAGGTCTGTATAGGTCTATAGCCTAAGACATATAGGTCTGTATAGGTCTATAGCCTAATACCTATAGGTCTGTATAGGTCTATAGCCTAAGACATATAGGTCTGTATAGGTCTATAGCCTAATACCTATAGGTCTGTATAGGTCTATAGCCTAAGACCTATAGGTCTATATAGGTCTATAGCTTAATACCTATAGGTCTGTATAGGTCTATAGCCTAAGACATATAGGTCTGTATAGGTCTATAGCCTAAGACATATAGGTCTGTATAGGTCTATAGCCTAAGACATATAGGTCTGTATAGGTCTATAGCCTAATACCTATAGGTATGTATAGGTCTATAGCTTAATACCTATAGGTCTGTATAGGTCTATAGCCCAATACCTATAGGTATGTATAGGTCTATAGCCTAAGACCTATAGGTCTGTATAGGTCTATAGCCTAAGACATATAGGTCTGTATAGGTCTATAGCCCAATACCTATAGGTATGTATAGGTCTATAGCTTAATACCTATAGGTCTGTATAGGTCTATAGCCTAAGACATATAGGTCTGTATAGGTCTATAGCCTAAGACCTATAGGTCTGTATAGGTCTATAGCCTAATACCTATAGGTCTGTATAGGTCTATAGCCTAAGACCTATAGGTCTATATAGGTCTATAGCCTAAGACATATAGGTCTGTATAGGTCTATAGCCTAATACCTATAGGTCTGTATAGTTCCTAAGCTATAGCTACCACCATCGCTACGTATTCACAGCGTAGAAACTTCACCGAGGAGAAGGACTCCGAACTGATGTCCGTGATCAGTACATCGTCGGTAAACATGGCCGACAGGCTAATAGGCTACCCCTGCATGAGCAGCGAGGAGAGGAGTCAACTTGATAGGTTTCTATAGTAACCGAGTAGTTGTCTACGCGCGTGTGTATGTGCGCGTGTGTGTGTGTGTGCGTGCACTCGCTGTACATCTAACAGTACACGTGGTACCGGGTACTACATGTATACGTATCGCGAGGCTGCAGTCGGTATACCTTATAAGGTATTGTTTATAATCATATAAAATGTTCTGTACTGCACTATTGTATATATATATATATATACACTACTAAAGTATAATAGCTATTATATAACAACAATATTTTGTTTAATTTATTGATTATAATATATTATAGTATACTATAATATTATATATAATGAATATATATGAAAATTAAAACTATGCGATAAATTTTACTCCAAATGGCTTCAGATTAATATATAAATATATTCTAATATTTTCACGAAGTTCAGCTCAATATAACAATATTCTACAATGAATGAATACACGCTTGACCTATTCGATATACAGTTGAACTGTGTTATATCTAACCTACGTGTATCAATGTACACTACAGTAGGTGTACTATAGGTATAACTACCCCTATTGTTAACCTGTGTATTAATTCGCATACCCCACTACCCCCATTAGCATAATAGATGAACATACGATCTACAGGGCTAGCATGAAATCTTCTACAGTTAGTACTACTTTCTATACTTGCATACTTGCATACATGTGTGTATATACCAGGTGTATATGCATACATCATATGTCATACACTCGAACACATATCCACAATCTATTTTATTAATATCATGGAATTATGTACCTATATCCACCATTTATTAATATCATGTTTGTATGTTCACAATTGATATACATATATACGATATATATACGTATACGTACGATTGTACATGCATGTACAATAGTAAGTATAGTGTATAGTACGTATACTATATACTATATACTATCTAGTATATACAATATTAATTAATAAAACATCTGCTCGAATGACATAAATATAAATTTATATTCCCAATATTAGTAAACATTTTTATCAGTGAAATAAGTGGTTTGAAATAAAATCGATAAACCGATATTCTCCTCAGTATGTAGTCTACTAGATGCATCGATTATAATTCAATAAAGTTATATATCTCCATATATAGTCCCTGACAACATGCATTTTAAATCGAGTTAAATATCACCCCTACATCATGTTGAACCAAGCCCATGGGTTGCGTAAGGGGCGTAGCTTATATATTTCCCATCCAATCGGAAGTGGTCTATCACTTTAACCGCACATTAAAAGTGTACATGTCATGTGTACTATTTATAAACAACAATATATGTACGATATGTTAATATATTTTAGCAGGCGACAGCATAGAAAAGATAATTATCTTCATCTGAAGCCTTTTAGAGGAAACAATAATATAATGAATTTAATAATTCCCATGATATATATATATATACAACTTTCTTCTAATAAATATTATTATTATTATTATTATATATATGAATATTGAAATAATTATAAATACATTTAGATATTCGCAATAGTACCTTTATATTGTTGTATCTAGATAATTGTAGAATATCCTGTTGGTCGTGTTACAATATTTACTGAGAGTATTGATTGTATACATTTATATTGTATAGTAATTATTATATAATATGAGTACAACTTATTTATAAGCGATATCTACCGTAATAATTTATTGTTCAATTATATTCAATGTATATATTCGATATTTAATGTTCATAATAAACTAACAGGTTCCCGAGGCAAAAGAAACTAAGTAAGTATCATGTATTTATCATATGCGTTTAATATTATAATATATGGTTCATATATGGTTCAATAAATATAATAAATATATGATTCTTTGTATTACCTCCCAATGATATTGCCTATATACCGGACATACCTGAAAGGACATTTTGTCCTAGATACCGTAATGTCGTATTGAGATGTTAATGATTTCGAAATCGATATCTGATTAACTTTAAAATCCTATATTATCGTTCATATATTTAAATTATTGACTATAGTCAAGTATACTTATAAAGATGTATCTATAATTTAATGCTGCTAGTGGTAATAAGGGTGTATTATTAATTATGTTGGGTGGCTATGGAGTGTTGTATATTTGTATTGCACAATATTTGAAGATACTCTATATTTATTATAACCTATTCAATTTATAATTTATATATAATATGAAATCATGACTCATAACATTTAATATGTATTGATATATTACAATAATGCAGAATCACGTGAAATATTTAAAACTATAGTATACGTACACCCATCTCATAAGTTATCTATATTTAAATGTGAACTTTAGGTTACATTTACAATACGATATGAATTACGCATGTGCTCCATCCGATGTTTCACAACAACTACTACTACACCTATATGGATAGGGTATTCTACTGATACGGATATCTCTATAGTACTATATGTAAATATAGTAGTTATAATGACTCATAATTATTACAGACCACGTGATGGGCAGTCGTCCAATCAGGGAGGACGTGAAGACTCCACTTCCGGTCGCCAGACAGATGTAAAGAAGTGTTAATCAGGTGATGATCTATAGATAACCACTTGATGGTTAGCCTCTTCTTATTCAGGCTATTTATTTTATATATTCATATATATATATTTTTTTTATTTAATATAATTATAATATATTATTTTAATATAATTTTAATATATAGTATTAGTAATAGAGTTATTTTTAATATATATATATATATATATATATATATATATATATATTGAACAATATATGTGGGTACTAATAATGACATTACAATAGACCGCAAACCTGTGACATGTGAACATCAATCAGCAAGTGATCAACTCTATTAGATCTACAAGAGAGAAATACAATAATTCGAAATTAACTTATTAATATATACAAATCTACATATATTATAAATAAAGTTTAATTAAAGAATTATATCTGTCTATTTATCATATACTATCTATAAATATTCATCTATAGATAAGAACATCTCAGAATGTCAACAAATGTATCTTGCCACACTAGATTATAATTTAAGTAAATACATACAGATAATTATCTTAGATTAATAATTATCTCAGATTGTAATATATATATATATATATATATATATATATATATATATATATATATATATAATATATCATATTCTATCTAATATATCTTATTTATGTCGTATTTTACAGTAGAAGCATAATGATACAGTATACAGTAGTATGTACACACAGTACAAATGACATGCCGTGTATAGTCTAGTTGGTATAATATAAATATAGTAATATATATCATACTTTTACTTTTGCATTCGAACTGACCAGACGTGTTTTAATTCATACAAATGTAGCATAACAATTTCTATTCATACACAATTATTTGATTTCTATAGAATTTATCAATAATATTCTGCACATTATATATAATATATTAAATATATTTAAATCCTATACACTACACATATTGTGTTTCGTATAGTGTACACTGTGTATAGTGTGCACTATACAAGATCGTACACTACGTTCTACGTTCCTGGAGATATCCCCTAGGACTTCATGCACGGGTAGCTGGACTACCCTTTTTCACTGAGGTTATGTAACTACTCACGTGTTCTATTCGCTGCCCTCATTGTCCTTAATCTTTCGAGGTACTGGTCCTGTACTGAAGAATCGGTCGCATATCCGTAGAATCTACCCGCACGAAGAGTTTCCACCATACCGGAGAATCTATCATATACGTGGAGTCGACTTCATTTCACTGCTTACTACATTATTATATAATACCTATATATATTACGTTACTCGAGTTCATCTATTAGCTAGCAAGTGTATATATAATGGCAGTTGTATGTCATTATTGCAATGAACCTGCTTCTAGCTCTGACCTACCATGTAGCTCGTGTAAATCATTCTACCACCATGTATGCCTCTTCCCAGCATCAATTATATCCAAATCTTGGACTCATATCAATAGTCCCCCTCCATCATATGCCCTTGCCATTTTTTCTTCCCCTAATTTCACATTTACATGTCCCTCTTGCCTCCTAAACAACTCATCAAATACATCTACTACATTCTCCTCTCCTCTAGTTACCCCTACTCCTATACATCGTAATAATCCCCCCATCCGACCTCATATACCTGCCCAATTAAGAATTCCCAAACTTATGGAACTTAAAACTTTCCCCCCATCCTTCATAACCGCTAATATCCCATCACCTTTCCCTTATCATAAATCGTATGCATCTGCTATTATATCATCTTCCTCTCCTATCCCTATTAAAGCTCCTATCGTCCACCATGTACCTCCTAATTCTACCACACCCTATACTCTTCATATACCTCGTAAACGTCAACTAAATAATATCATTCGTAACAATTCACTTGTCATTGAACATTTAAAGACCTCTGATATGAATACTGAATTCATTTCATCAATCCTTATACATATGCTACTGCCTAAAATATCTATTTCTATAGTCAAATTTAAACATAACAATGCAATCATCCAATTCTCTAGTAAATAATTTTGTGACATGTTTTTCAGTAGATTTAGATCTACTAAATTTAATCCCCGATTCTCACACCTATATATACGAAATTCCCTACCTTATAAAACCCGTTTATTAGGTAAAATCCTTTATCATGCATATATATTAAAACTAACCCCTATACATACTAAACCCATATTTAATACATATACAAAGTCATTTGAATTACGACTTATATATAATTATATTGACTGGTCTCTTCCACCTATTACCATACCTCCAACTCTCCTTATTCACTGGGAATCTTCCTACCTTAAATTTAAATCTTCCGTTCCCTCATTTAGTAATCTCTCCATTAATACTAATTCAGACCCCACACCTAATAATCCTTCTGAAAATTCCAATTCCCCTTATATTCCTGTAATATCAACTCCATCTATTGATTTAAATAATTCCACCATCACAAATGTCCCAGTTGTTGATTCACTAAAATCTAATCATATATCTACACCCTCTCTAACTAAATCTGCATGACTATCTGAACACATTGCCCTAATAAATATTCGTTCTCTTCGTTCCAATGCCTCACTCTTATTACCATTCCTTAAAAAGTGCAATTTCAGTATTATTGCTTTAACGGAAACACGGATCTCTCAAGATGATTCCGACATATTTGCCCTATTTCACTATTTTGGTTATACATTAATCTTATCGCCACGATTATCAGGTCGTGGTGGTGGGGTTGGCTTCCTCGTAAAAACTTCTCTACCTTTACCATGTATATCCATATCCCATAACTTCTCCTACTCTGACTGCTTAACCATATCATTCACCCAAAAACACAAATCTATATCCATTACTGTCATTTATAGACCGCCAAAACCAGAATTCGCTTCCTTTCTAAGTGAGTTTAACGATCTTGCTACTGATCTCATTAGTTCACCCACATACCACCCTATTATACTTGGTGATTTCAACTATCATTTTAATGCTACCTCAAATCCACATATTATGTTCACTAATTTAACACATTCATTATCCCTATCACAACATGTCAATTTCCCAACTCATATAAATGGCAATATTATTGATCTTGTATTCTCCAGTTCTCTCCATTCTGAACTCGTGGTGAGTAATATTTCTAGGCTTGATCTACTTTCCGATCACTTCCTTATCTCATTCAAAACTAACTTTACTATCACTCTTAATCAGAAAACACGTATTACATACAGACCCATTAAGAAAATTAATTCCATGATATTCTTAGCTGACTTACATTCTGCTTTAGGTGACTACTGTTATTCTCCAGTTGTATTAAATTCCATACTATCCCATCTTCTCGATAAACATGCGCCTTCAAAAACTATATCAGTAACTCTACATCCTGATACCCCATGGTTTACTTCCCACCTCATGTCCTTGAAACGATCACTTCGTAAATCTGAAAGAACATACATATCCTTGAGATCTTCATCTTCTAGAGCTTCATTCATTGAGCAACGTAAGATCTACAAGTTAGCAATTTCCTATGCCAAATCTAGCTATTACACTCAGGTTATAAATGATCTTGCTTCTGATAACCGAAGACTTTTCAGACTAAAAAATATAATTCTTTTTCTTCCCCTTCTCCTATGAAATATGGTGTTCCCCAGGGATCAGTACTCGGTCCTTCACTTTTCTCAATTTATTTATACCCATTACCATCCATAATATCTAAATATCCAAATATATATTACCATCTTTATGCAGATGACATACAACTATATATGTTTCTTCCAACTAATTCATCACCAGGTCTCAATCAACTCAATCAACTCTCTAATTGTGCTAATGACATTAAAGAATGGCTTATTTCTAATAATCTTCTCCTTAATACTTCCAAAACTACATTGTTGAATCTTTCTCCATCACCAACTTACTTCCCTCCTTTTCTTATTGATAATATTGTAATATCTCCTTCTCCTACTGCATCTAACTTAGGTGTACTTTTTGATTCTACACTTTCCTTCATTCCTCATATTACTACCATCACTAAATCTGCAAATTATCATCTATTTAGAATTAGAAAAATACGAAAATCAATTACTGTATCTCTTACTAAAACTCTAGTTAATTCCCTTGTACTCTCACGAATAGATTACTGTTCCTCAATCCTTATAAATATTCCATTATCAGCTATCTCTCCCTTAAATCGAGTTATTCGTTCATCAATCCGTACAACATATAACCTACGTATTCGAGATCATTCCTCTACTTCCTCATACCAACACATATCTCCATGGTTCACATTTAACAAACGCTCTGCTTATCGCATATTATCTATTGTTCATTCCTCAATATACTCTTCAAATTGCCCTTCATATATTTCTGCTTCTCTAGTACAAAGAGCTCCCCTTCCATCACTTAGAAACCATGCATCTCACCTTTTATCTACCCCTATTCTACGTCCCTCAAAAATGAATACTCGGGCACTGAGTTATATTGGTCCTAAGCTATGGAATTCACTCCCGCCCTATATTAGATCCATAAAATCGCATAAAACATTCATGAAATATATACAACAATTGATCTCAGGTGGTAACCTGAATTATTAATATTGTTTGTCATTATTATTTTATTAATTAATTTCCGTACGGCTTATTCTATTTTATTGTATTATTATTATTGGTATTTATTGTTTACCTACTTTTATTATTTGTATTCTATTATATACACCTTTGAGAAATCATTTATGATTTATTTAAGTGTCTAAATAAACATTCAATATAGTAATATATATATATAAGTATAATGTATATGGTTAATTTAATATATCAGAAAACATAGTTTAAACATATATATATATATATTACAAGATAATAATAATTGTTATAAATTAATCATCACAATTTAATTAAGAACAAATTAATTTATAATCGGATATAGTTATAAGACCACAAGGATCTACACATACATTAAATAAAAATCACTATCATACATGTTTATCAATAAATATCATTTTAACATATCGTAATAGATAAACATTTAAACGTTGAAGAAGGGATAGTATACTATAGTGTAATTGTAAATATTGTGGAATAATTATATATCTTAAGATACGACAACTTTATTTTTTTAAATATAGGGTTTAAATATACTAACATTTGTATGCACTTGAAATAACTTCTTATATATATATATACTTCTTAAATATATGTATATTTCTATTTAATATATTTGTAAATTTATATTATTAAATAGTACTTTTAGCAATATACAAAAACATCTAATAAATTAACTAGGTAAAGTATTGTGGATATTATAGTTCCAGTAAAATCTAGTAGGTGGCGATATATATTTTCAGTTAATTTTCATTAATTTTATTAATTAATTATTCAAAAATAAATATATTATCTAAAAAATAGAGATTGCAATACTGATAATATATATATAACATGTTGTTCTATCTGTAATATTTAAATAGTTATTTGCATTCTCCACATCTTATCCCTTTCCACAATATCCTTCCTTCCCCATACCAATATATTGGTAAAGTTAAATAGTGTAGATCTATTGATATATTATGATAAATATAAGAATATTAGGTATTGATAGTATGCTATGTGGTGATTATTAGTTATAGAATATAATTTGTATAATACAAAATGCGAATATAGATATTATAAAATTATGTTATCTCGACATATATAGTCATATAACAGATTATTGAACTTCCCCAAACTATATTAATAGATTATTGATCAAATGAGAGTAGGGAAAAATCTCCGATTACCGACCCCTAAATGATTATTGGTAATAACTTATTTAATATTAAATATATTTATTTGAAATTTTGTAATTATAATTATTATACCCTATAGGGTAATATCAAATTGGTAATATGATGGCAATTAATAATGTGGCTATGTTATATTTTTGATATAATTATATTTACAAGAATAAACATGGGGGTCGGTAATCGGATACATGTACCTAATACCGACCCCCTTCTCCTATTACCGACCCCCTAAAATAATCGTGATATAAATAAGTGTAGTATTATAATATCCAATAAAAATAGTAGATATACATAAATATAATTAATTATAACATTCACGCAATTTATTTTGTCTTGAATTTATGTTTTAATAGTAATATTAAATTTGAATTTAAACTTGATAGTAATTATATTAAAATAGTGTATATTATTATTTAATATTTATTTATTAATCAATATGTTTATAATCAACTGGAATCATGAATCATAAATCTATATCAATGATACACAAACAACTTACGACATATTTTAAAGTAAAATACGGATCTATTTTGATTGGATATTATAAATAACATGGGGTCGGTATTATGGTAATTCAGGGGGTCTGTAATAGGAAAATAATATGGGTTGCTATAATTAAGATATATTGGTTACTAATGATTCAAATTAAATTATCTTTATATTAGTATAAACATTTTTTTGATCTAGAATATTAGCGCAGTATTAAGTTTTCTTTAAAATAATAAAGTTTTTACAATGATTTAAAAAAAGTTATTATTCAAATTTTTAAAAAGTTAAATTAGAGTATTACATTTTATCAAATAACAATTTTCGGATATAATATTTTTTAAAACAAAATACGTATTTATATGTATCATTAAATTACTAACAGTTCGTGTATATATTATTTTTTGATATTTCTTATAGTTACTGAGATACGAGAGGGGATCGGTGATCGAGGACTTTCCCCTAGTTAACTATATATAGTGAACATTATAATGAAATTGTTATAGCTATAGGTTATGGGCTATAGGTTTACCTATTAATATTAATACCTATTATAAAATACATTATTTTAAATATCGAAACATGATATAATATATATTTAAAAATAGAAATACAAAATCACATATGCTGTATATTATATTAATATAGTAAGAAAAAATAAATTTAGATATAAAAAAAATCATATAATTCATATTGGCTAAAAATATGTCTAACGGTGAGAGATATTTAAAACTATAGGTAATGATTAGTACTACCTAGTAGTAATTTAAAATATAATATTGATAGGTTTATAATTCATTATTTGTGGTTTATTATTCGTTATACATTATTCTAGAGTAATTAGTAATACATCGAAGATCAACATATACGTATTTATTGTATTATATATACTATAGTATATTATATTTAATAATTCTTGCATTAATGTATTTAAATACACGGTAAATCAACAGGAAAGTCATAGGAGAGTCAATTCTAATTAGAAATAGGTTACTACAGTAAATTAAGTTTATTCAACAAATTAAAACAATGATTTCTAGATATTCCATCGAAATATATTATATATAATTAGAATATTTTAAATTAGTAATAATAAGAATTAATAATTGTGATATTTTGATATTTTTAATTTAATACCTCATAGAAACTGAAATATCAAATTAGACCTACGATCAAACCTGCTAAACTTGTTGTTTTTGAGGGATTTTATGGTTGAATTCAGGGAAAGTAACCTAATTTCGATAATATTAATACGGACACTTTAACAATAAATGATATTACAATTTATGACGCAATAATTTTATTCAAAAATTATAATATATTAATATTATATGATAATAGATAGTATTGTGATCTTACAATTGTATATAATCTTTTTATTCAATAGATAACGGGGGTGTCCGTATTCGGTACCTATGTCCTAATACTGACACCCTTTTTTATAATACGTATACGTATATATATAACCTATATACCACTAGATTAACTATATATTGTTGATGACCATATCAGATGTATTTCAATTACATTATTTATAATTAATTTTTGTGAATAATTTAATATAATTTAATTAGTAATTTATTTATTAATTTTTATTATTTTATTAAATAATAATACAATTTAAGTATCTAAATAATAAAATGTTAGGATATAGGTTGATTTGTGGTAATAATATTATAACGCACGAGATTTTTTTACCTATAGATATATGTTTATAAATTAATAATTATTTAATAACAAATATATAAATCACTTATATAATGTTTAGTATACTTTAGTTTTTATAATATATTGTTATGTGTTATATCGATACATTTATATATTCTTGAGAAGGTTTTAAGTTTGCATTAAAAAATCAGTTTATTGGATATATCAGCACTATTATGAATAATAAAAAAATAAAAAATACGTATTTAGACTATTAATATAAATATAAATATGTTATTCATTACATTTTGTTTGTAGGATTTATGGTTTCTGAGATACCGGGAGTGTCATATCCGGGCACTATCCGTATTCGATTACTTTCACCTATATCCCAGAGTACATATTTGAATTTAATATTTAAATATATACGCAACTCGGTTTAAATAATATTTCATTATAATTATATCTATAATGTAATTAATTAATGTAAGTATAGTAGCATTATATTATTTAGAATGAAGACACAACTAATATTGAAAAATATCATTTATTAAATTCCACAAATTAATTCATATTTTAATAACATTAATAGCATATTTATAAAGAAATACAAATTAAATAATTTTTAATTTACAAATTAATATATATTTCTGGTGTTTTTGAAATCATAGACATAAATAATTATTGAAACGATAATTAAATATATTGATGAGTACAACAAAATTACATTAACAGGAGATATTGGGCCGACGTCATATTGGTGGTATGTAACACTTCAAAAACACTTTAAATAATGTCCTTAGGTAACAAATATTAATATTTTTATTTATTGTTATTTATTAACATGTGTATTAATAATATTACCCATAATTAAACTCAATGCAATAAAGGTAATATATGTATATATCTTAAAATAAATATGTATACAATGTAGGCTCAAGGGATATTAAATATGAATAGGTAAGTTTTAAATTAAGTTTAATTACGTATGTAAATTTCATATCAACGATTACAGTTTTAGGTACATAATTGTACTAAATATACATATAAATTAAAATAAATACAAATTAAAAATTAGATATTAGATATATATATATACCTATGTATATATATATAATATATATTTATATATATAAATTTAAATTTATATATATATATATATATATATAATTTAACAAATTAGATTTATGAGAAAATATTTGAAGATTTATCATTTATATTTACAAATATTAAATAAGAGTGCATAATAGCCTAACATTTTTACATTTCAATATAAGTAAGTATACTATAGGATATTATTTAGGAAATAAATAGGTCTAGAATTAAATTATCGGAAATGTTATATAAATATTTAAGTAATAAATTAGTCAAAACTATCTGGAAGAAGAGTAATGTAGATTAACTTATACATTAGTGTAATAATATTTTATTTATAATTTACTGATTTTATAATAAAATACTATTTATATAATATATGTCATTAATGACTAATGATATATATTATAGTATAATTAATTAATTTTAATACATAACCTAATATGTATAGTATACTATAGTAGGTTATGGTTTACTATATATTGTTTATAATGAGACATTAATATTGGATCATCCTATATAATCATAGATACTGACCTCACTCTTTTATCTATGTATATAATATATCATATTGCTATACATAGTATATATAACGTATACGATATATATATATATATATATATATATATATATATATATATTGTATTTTAATATAATATAGAAATAAGAATATGTACAAATATAATAAATCAATGTGTGTAGTAACTGTACAGAGATAACATATATATTATGTAATAGATATAAGTGATATATTCAAATATTTGTTATTTTGTTTTTGTAAATTGTAAAGAATTAAAAAAAAATCTATAGAAGTTATGTAATACGTTTACATTATTTCTGTAAACTTGTTAATTTCATGTTTCTGTAATTTTATATACGCTTATATATGCTATAGTATGTTATTGATTAACTAAATAAATTATTGTTATTGATTAACTAAATAAATGATTTTTATATTTTTGTTTTGATATGCTTGAGTTGATCTGAAGTATTGATCTGAACAATCGTTGTTAACTGTTGTCACAATGTAAAATAATTAGTTCCCCAACCATACATACACACTACTATTTAATATAAATTGTACGACCAAACGAGAATACATAATTATCTGCATAGTATCATAAATGGACACACACGATCCTATATCGATGACAGAGGTGGTAGTTAACTAACTGGTTAAAGAGTACACGAGTAGTATGATAATACACTCGGGGGGAGTGGAAGAAGCAACGTTTATATTCGATGATACGGAGACACTATAGTGTATATCCATCTATGGAGCTGTAATGCATGAGCTATAATCATCATTGATCAGTGACTACGACGAGGAAACAATACAGTAAACTACGTATACTTGCACGAGTCATCGTTGCCATAACAACGGGAGATAGAAGATGACGCATCTTGGTTAGTTAATTTAGTTATAAAATACGTTCAGTTTTTTCTGTGAGATCTCAAGTGAGAGCGGAAGTTTATTGAAATCTGGAAAATGTATGGATTATAATAAATATACTATACTTATTACATATATATATATATATATATATATATATATATATATATATATTAATTAAATGAAGTATTAAGAGTATCGATGTGGGATATGTAGGCTTACCTACATATATATATATATACATCATGCAGCTAACAGAAATAACCTCATTATAAAAAAATAATAGCCTGAAATGTTTACATTGTACTATTATGATGATATTATGTTGCCATTAAAAGTCTACTATGCGGTCTATTAAGCAGCATAATATATGCTGCTATTAATTTATAATTCTATTATGCTGCTATTATGTTTCAATTATAATAATAGCAACATAATAACAGCATAATAACATTAAAAATTAATAGCAGCATAATATATTTTAATGGCAATATAATAGCAGCATAATAGCATAATGTAAACATTTGTAGTTATTAGTTATGCTATAGCATAATATATTATGATGATATTATGAAGCTATAACTTTAATCTGGGACGTTTAATGGTAGTGCAGATGTAGGGAAGTGGCTTTGTATGAATGTATTTTCTAAACTACCCAGCAAACAGTAATAGCAGCATAATAGCAGCATAACAGCATATGCTAGAGCCTCAAATGTTTACATTGTGCTATTATGCTGCTATTAAATGTATATTATGCTGCTATTATGCTGCTATTAATTTATAATTATTAATTTAATTTTTATTATTATAATATCAGCATAACAGCAGCATAATAGCGTGACAAATTAATAGCAGCATAATAGCAGCATAATATACATTTAATAGCAGCATAATAGCATACTGTAAACATTTGAGGCTCTAGCATATGCTGTTATGCTGCTATTATGCTGCTCTTACTGTTAGCTGGGTAGTGTGAGGACTGTATACAATTACAGTGACGAAGATAATTATACAGAATCATTTTCATATTATTACTTGACCATCGCAGTGAAGATAGATATTACCATGATGTTAGGGGATGGGATAGTAGATATTAAGAAGATAACATATACACTTTGGATATATAAATATAAATATAAATATAAATATATATATATATATATATATATATATAATATATATATATATATAAAGTAAGTATATCTAAGTGTGAGATCATTTCCCCGGTAATGGAAAGAAAATAAGGGAGATGACAACGTAAATAAGTTCATATGGGAATAATAAAGTAATTTTAATATTTTCGGAAATTCTATCCACATTGTTAAAAATAATGACTATAAAAACAACTAGTTTTCTTTAAACATAAGGTTAATTGTTTTGTATATACAAAAAAACCTTTAGTTCATTAAAGCAAAACTAAAGGGATTAGGAAAACCTTTATTTTGTAGTAAATTATAACAAAATGGTTTTTGAAGACCTTTACTTTTTAATAATAATTACATTTTTCGAACACTTTACTTTTTATTAAATAATAACTAAAGAGTTTCGAACCCCTTAGCTATAATCTCTAGTTTTAGAAACAAAAAGTAGTTTAATATATTAATTAATATATAATTAAAACAAAATATGTTTTTGATATTTTTAGTTTTTATAAACATTTAAAACATATTTTGTAAGTAATATTAAACAATATATAATTTATAAGTTGAAAATAGTGTTCTATATTTACATATTATTAATTTTATGTGTAAATATATATTTTGTTTAAATTGTATTTTTTATAACATTATAATTTCACATAGAAATATAACAAAATTTAAAAAGTAATTATTTCTCTTCCAATATATTATGTTCGCTAATATGAGAATAGAGCTTACTTATTGTCAGAAAACGCGTTTTCAGCGCGCTTACAGCTTAATTAAATGCTTAATTAGCTAGTGCTGTATTTGTTTAAATTATATAGTTATATTTATAATAATAATTTTTTATAATTTCAATATATATATATAGCATAGATATTTGAATTATGTAGATTCAAATTTAGATACATTTTGTTCACCAATAAATTGTGGCGAATTTCTATGCAAAATGCCCATAACAAAATTAATCTCAAGATTGTCAATAAATTAATTAACTTATAAATAATATATTTTTGGTAGACATTATTTTTTATATTTTTATTATTAATTATTTAAAAAAAATAATGAAATTATATCATATAGTAATCTAATAATCTTCTACTTAATACCTCTAAACTACGTTGTTATATCTTTCTCCATCAACAACTTACTTCCCTCCTTTTCTTATTGATAACATAGTAATATCTCCTTATCCTATAGGATAAGGAATAGTATACTGCATCCAACTTAGGTTTACTTTTTGATTCTACTCTTTCCTTCATTCTTCATATTACTTACATCACTAAATCTGCAAATTATCATCTATTTAGAATTAGAAAAATACGAAAATCAATTACTGTATCTCTTACTAAAACTCTAGTTAATTCCCTTGTCCACTCACGCATAGATTACTAAATCTAGTTATTCGTTCATCAATCCGTATAACATATAACCTATGTATTCGAGATCATTCCTCTACTTCCTAATACCAACACTTACCTCCATGGTTCACATTTAACAAACGCTATGATTATCGCATACTATCTATTTTTCATTCCTCAATATACTCTTCGAATTACCCCTCCTATATATCTGCTTCTCGAGAACAACGATCTTCTCGTCCATCTCTTAGAAACCATGTATCTCATATTCTATCTACCCCTATTCTCCTTCCCTCAAAAAGTAATACTAGGGCACTGAGTTATATTGGTCTAAAACTATGTAATTTACTCCCACCCTATATAGATCCATAAAATCGCATAATATATTCATAAAATATATACAACAATTGATATCAGGTGGCAACATGTAATACTAATATTGTTTGTCATTATTATTTTATTTATTAATTTCCGTACGGTTTATTCTATTTTATTTTATTATTATTAATGGTATTTATTGTTTTACCTATATATATATATATATATATATATATATATATATATACAAAATACAGAATACAAATAATAGATTATAATCTATTATTTGTATTCTATATATACACATTTGAGAAATCATTTAAGATTTATTTAGGTATTTAAATATACTTTCAATCAATCAATCAATCAATATAGTATATATATATATAGTATAGGATATATAATAATTAATTAATAGACACATTTGTATGACAATTTAAAATGTCAATCAATTAATTTTATTTTAAATTGTCTATTATAATAAAATAGTATAACCATTATAATGGTATTATATATATATATATATATATAATTGGAACGAGTATGAGTACCCCTGGCGACGGTTACGGTGATGTTTCTATCCTTATTCTATATGGCGATACGATTAATGGCACAGCGCCACGGTTTCTATTCCTGCACTATATCGTTTGGCAACCCTGGACACACGTCAATCACTTATGTTCAGGCGCATGCGCCTCAGTTCCGAAGATCAACTCGCCGAACGCTATCTGTTCACATCGAGGGATCGAGGTTTCGCTATACTAGATCGGTCGCTATATCGTACACATATAATAGACGATGTTTTTAGAGTTTCTTCGGCGATCCATTACTAATTAGGCGCATTTTTTAGGCGCCGGAGACTTTGCTCGCTGCTGACTTCAGTGGTTCTTTTTATCCGCGAAAATAAAGCTAATTATAACAATAAACAAACTCTCTTTTTACTATCAACTTGCGTAGTAAACATATGATTTGTATGATAGATGTTAATATAGTTTATGTTTATTTAATATTAGTTATATATATATATGTGAACGGTATATAATATATATATATATATTAAATTTATATATAATTATATATATTTTACAATTTATTATGCTAACTATTATAATTATATTAAAACAATGGAAAGATAGCATCATGTATGTGGTAAACAATTGTGTTATCTCACGTTCTCACGTTCGTCCTTGAATAAGTCGCTATTTTTTAATTGTTCGTATTTATCGTCATCATTTCTATAAATTCATAAACATTACCTAGATATTTTATATATATATATATAATAATTAAAAACTATAATAATAAGTATTACATTATTATTATTTTCAGTATTATATATATATATATATATAGATATATATATATATATATATATATATATATATATATATATATATATATATATATATATATATATATATGTGTGTGTGTGTGTATGTATGTGTATACGTACATATATGTTATTATGTGTAAGTTATATTAATAAATATATATATATAATCCCGTTAAATTTAACAAATTATTAAATTGTAAGTGAATATTTAATATATATAACAATACTATATACCCAGTAAGTAAAGTAATCAAAGTTCGTAATGAGATTACAATCCAGCAAGTAATCAGATGACTATCATGGGCTGTGTATTGATTACAATCATTTATATGCATTCGATTATGGAACATTTATTTAAATTTGTGGTCAGTTAACTATCATTTATTATAATCATATTAATATCATTGATTTGAATTATTTCTGTTAAATTTGACAATGCTTACTAAATGATCATAAATCAAGGTTGATCATATAACTATAATTTCTTACAATCATATTAATATCAATGATTTAGAAGTGTAGTTCGTAATCAAAGCATAGTTTCTTATCAATGATTTTAATATGATTGTAATCATATTATGATCAGTTAATCAACAATCATGATGATGATAGAACTATAGTCTAAACACTATCACTGATTACTTTACTTTCTGGGTATATACATATATTATAAATATATTAATAATATATATATATATATATATATATATATATATATATAATATATATATATATATATATATATATATATATATGTAATAAATATATATATTTAAAATTATAATAAAAATATATTCATATGTATATTTTCATATGTATATTTCTTTTTCAACAGGCACTTTTCCAAATTTGTTTAAAAAATCCAAAGTTATTCCCATCTATAAATCAGGTAATAAAAATGACTTTAATAATTATAGACCCATATGTTTGAATATTCAATTCTCGAAAATCTTAGAAAAATTGTTTTTTTCAAGATTACTTTCTTTCTGTGATTTTCATAACATAATTAGTAGTTCACAATTTGGGTTCAGGAAAGGCCTCAGTACCCTCCATGCTATAGAAACCCTTCAAAAAGCTATTATTGATTCTCTGATCTCCAATAAATACTGTGTTGGCCTATTCATTGACTTAAAAAAAGCATTTGACACAGTCAACCATGAAATACTCTTAAAAAAGCTTGACTTTTACGGTATAAGAGGATTACCTCTATCATGGTTATCATCATATCTTAAAGACAGAAGTCAATTTACAAATTATAATAACTGTATGTCTACTACTACTAATATAGATATCGGTGTCCCCCAAGGTTCTATTCTTGGGCCGCTTCTTTTTCTTATATTTATTAATGACATGCCGACCTGCTCTATTAATAATACGCTTATACTATTTGCTGATGACACCAATATTATAATTAGTGATTGTTCAGCCAACAAACTAAAAGTTAAATTACAGCTGACAATTAATGAAATAATGTTATGGGTAAAATCAAATAAGTTGACAATTAACATTGATAAAACTCACTGCATGTCATTTAGAAATGATATAGAATTTGAAATAGAAATTGAAAATGAGCTTCTAGTTCAAGTATCTGAAACAAAGTTCCTTGGACTAATCATTGATAATTCATTGAACTGGAAATCTCATTTTCAATTTCTAAAGAATAAATTATTAAAAATATATTGGATCATAAAAAATGTATCATTCTGCCTTAATGAATCAGCTATGATTAAACTTTATTATGCACTTTTTTATCCCCATTTAATTTATTGTTTAGAAATTTGGGGGCATACATATAAATCTAATATAGACTGTATTCATGTTATACAAAAAAAAGTATTAAAATTAGTTTTTTCTAAACCTATAGATTTTAGTTCAAACAAATTATTTATTGATCATAAGTTATTAAATATCTTTGATTTGTGTAAATATAAAACACTAATATTTATGCATAGAATATATTATAAAACTTGTAGTCCAAGTATTTATAAACATTATAAAAGAATAACTAAAAAAAAAATTAATACAAGGAGTACTTTTGATTTCATTCAACCTTATAATAAATATAACTATATGAATAATTATTTAATGTCATATGGACCAAGACTTTGGAATGAATTAAATATTGATAAAAGAAAATTAGTATCTATTTCCCTTTTCAGTAATAATATTTTTAATTATTTTGTAACCTTGTGATTTTTTAATCTACTATTATTTTTCTACTTCAAATTATATTTTAACATTTTTTTAAATTTTAATAAGTTTACTATTTTTAATAAATTTTATCTTTACTCAGACTTTTACATTGATTTCTCCTTTTTATCCATATTTTATACTATAATTACGCTTTTATATAATATTATATACTATTTTTAATACATTTTATCTTTACTCAGACTTTTACATTTGACATTTTTACATTAATTTCTTCTTTTTTCCATATTTTATACTATAACTACTCTTCGACTTATGAAAACTATCTAAATATTTTTTACTTTGTGTAGATAATTTGTAAATTTATTTTTGAATATTTGCCAAACATATATTTATTATTCTTTATATTAAATTTTCATATATTTACTCTTCTTAACCTTTCTTGTCTGTTTTTAGTTTTTTAGTCGTTTTAGTTTTCTTAATGTTTATTTTGTTTATTTTTATATATTATATGATGATTTTTGATAATTTTTTCAAGTCCTTCATAAGTACAATTATTTGATCTTATTCATAATTAGATTTAGTGTAAACAGGAAGTCAACTTAGATATAATAGTATGTTATATATATAGTTTATTCTTTATTTCAGGAATTTATTATTCCAATTATAATTGTACTTTTTAGGACTTGTCAAAATAATAAAGGGTAATTGTCTCGATAAGCTCTGCTTCTACAATTACCCGGTTGTTAAAACCAAATCTGATAATAATAATAATAATAATAAATATTATAATCATAATCGTTGTAATTATTATAATGATAATTTACATATATACTGATATTTTTGATAGTTTATTTACATTTTTTACTTGTATTTTTAATAATGATAAAAATATGTTATAAGTGTACACTATACAATGTACACTATACATTGTATAGTGTACATTGTATATAGAGTATAATGTTTACTATATATATATGAGGGGTAGTATGCATCAAGTTTATAATATAAATATAGCATTATTTATGATGAACAATATTAACTGCTATTTCAAATTCTACTTTTAATTATAATCTATAGTATAGCATTATTTGTAAATAAACATAAATAAATAATACAACAGTTATGTATAGTTGTAATTCAGTATATATATATATATATATATATATATATCATTATTTTGTAGCTAACATCTTATGTATACACATAGTATTTAAATTACAGAATTAAATACGAGATCAAGTATTCATTACAGAAATAATGATTCATCATTATTGCTTTAGTTATATATGGTATTATAATATTATGTATATATATATATATATATATATATATATATATATATATATATATATATATATATATGTGTGTGTGTGTGTGTATGTGAGTGTGATATAATACCTTGTCATGCTGGTTAAAGGTTGAATTAATGACATATCAAATGTTTTTCATATATATATATATATATATATATATTTGTTCTTTAGGCAAAAGAAGATTAGAGAGGCGCCTCTTGACTATCTTGCCTTTTTTCTTTGGATGCTTGATATTATAATGCTTATAGTTGAATATAGTGAGTAGCATCCTGTATAAAACACATAGTAGAATATGAGAATATGATCTACCAGATATGGGAAAACTTGGGACTGTAATCGAAATTCGTGTACGTTTGTAGATTGTGTACGTTATAAATATTCTGATTATAGTCAGCAATATTTGCAGCGTATATATATAGTCATATAATTTCATATATATATATATATATATATATATATATACTTACATGTATATATAAATATATATATATATATAATGTATTTTATTATTATAAATATTGTAATGAATCGAAATAATATGATTCAATAATACAATCATTCGATCAAGGACACGAACCATTTATTCATATTTTAGTATTGCATAATGTATTACAATATATGAACATGCGATAAATATAACGAATATTATTATGTAATAAAATAAACATTAGTACATTATTTCTAGCGAATATGCATACTATAAATAGGGAATATTCGTATATATAATTATAATATAATGTGATATATATAAGAACGTTTCTGGCATAATTGAATACAAATAAGTGCATATCGGTTAATATGAAAAAGAGAGAGATAAGTAAATAATAAATATAAATCATGTTTGTCTTCAATATAAATAAGTTAAAATATATTTAACAAATTGGTAAATATAAGTATACTATATTTATAAAAACTATTTTGTCACCTGATTTACTGTATGAAAATTTCAGTAAAAATCTTCTAAATAGTAATAATATATCCTACAATTATTTTAATAACAATAATTATTTCACAATCCATGAATCCTCATCAGGGTTAATTATTATTGTTCATAATTCATCCACCTTCAATAATAAAAACTAAACCTGCACTGATATGCGTGAATGTACATTAAATCCAAGTCCCAAGCGTACTATCATTGATTAATAGTAATGTAATGGAAACATATACAATGTGAATTCTTAAGATTCATTTCAAACTATAAAAATAAATCAGATACATTTGTAGATTTGCACATAATATCATTTAATGTTCTTCCTTTCACAATTATCGAAGTGAATTATTTCCTCACCTTCTCAATTTCTCTGAATATTTGTAATGCCATCCTTCGATTATCCTATATACAATCTGCATTAGTTAAAACACACCTTTCGTCTCTCAAGCGTCATTCTGCATGATGTATTCCACTTATCATTAAAAGTACCCACAATTTACTCTCATATTCTGTTGTTTATAACAAAACGAAAACTTAAATTATTATCATCAAAAAGAAACCCATTCTTTGTAAATTAATTCTAAAAAATGTAAGTAAATATTACAAATGTCTTATATACCTATATACCTATATATAGGCAATAGGCAATAGCCTATATTTGTTTGTAATTAGAATAATAATTAGATTTTAATATTAGAATACGTATACGTAAAACAGAATTTAATTATTAACACATGTGTTTACTTAACTTGGAATTCCCGTAATATGGAAAATTATCTCTAGAATATTTGACGATATTAATATTTCACTATTTTATACAAATTATATGCTCACCTATTCCTATATCATATTATATGATAATATGATATATCTATTTGTAATTCTTTAGTACTCTTAAGAGTATTAATTGATACTATTATACAATAGTATTAGTATAATATACTATAGTATAGTATGAGACGAGACAATATACTGGCCCGTATTGCTAATATTGTAAGTTACAATTTGTAACCTAATTTTTAGGTACTGACATTCAAGTTCGTCAGAAATAATCGGCCATTAACGTATAATGTTGACTATTTGCTATTAAGGTAAAACAAAGAAAAATATGTGTCCTAAGCTTATTTTGGAATACTATTGTTGATGTAATAGTATAAGAAAGTCTATTCCAGATAATAGGTTCATAGATTAAGAAGGCTATATTTTGTTTTACAGATAACGTATACAAATCAGGATAACTAAGGGCGAGGTGTAAGGCTGTGTGTAAGGGTGGGATGTAAGGGTGAGGTGTAAGGGTGAGATGTAAGATGTATTTGTGTCACGTGATTCCGTATTGCACATGGTGACGTAATCGGGTCAGATTTGTAATTATTTATAAAATTGAGTATTATCATTTTGTTTGAACTAGATAACATAATTAATTGAATAAAATAAAACAAAATAAAAAATATAATTATTGGAACGGCGCACCTTCATTAAAGTTTAATATCTAAGAGCTATGATTTTAACATGGAGGAGATATTATATATATATATATATATATATATATATATATATATATATATATATATATATATATATATTGTTATTGTTATTTTTATTTGGTGGAGTCCTTTCATCCCATCCAGGAACTTAGATGAAGTTTTCACTTATAACTATGTATATGGCTCTAATGTCCCTTCGAAGCCGCTCCCATATTAAGGCATCCGTGGTTTTAACGAGAGCCGATCATTTACACACAATTATATAAGATTACTTCTAAATAATATTTTAAGACCCATTTTATCAAATTAATTAATGGTCCGGACGGGGCTCGAACCCGTGTCCTACTGCTTGTGTGTCTGACGCCTTATCCACTGAGCCACACAGGTAGTATATATATATATATATATATATATATATATATATATATATATATATATTTATATTGAAACTTAGATGAATCTCATAATATTATTGTATTTAGTTATTTATTTATCTATAGTTTCAATTGTATATATTTTCTATAAAAATAAGTTGTATAATATTTTTTTTCTATATTCCAGGAAATTTCCAGGATATTTCGGAAACAATATTATTTTAATTTTAATTTGAAAAATGTATCTAATAAAATATACGAGTGTACTTGTGTGATATTAGAAGAAATATATAAGAACATTTTTAATTAATTCACTATATATAGTAATGTAAAATATTAGAAAATTCATTTTTGAAAAAAAATTTATGAAATATTAAAAAAAAATGTATTCATCGATTGGATTCTGTGAAACCCGCGCATCTCAAATCGTACATAATTTATATAATTTAATGCTTTTTCATTTGGTGAATATAAATGAATATTAAAAAAAACTCAGTAGTTGAATTATATTAATAAAAATGATTTATGTATATGTAATAATATACAATAAAGGTGATAGGATTCTTTAAAATATTTCTTTATATCTTTGAGTTTGAGTATTATGTTAAAATACAACATTATATAATATTTATTATGAAAATACTTGATTAATTTAAATAAATAAATATATTAATTAATATAATAATTAATTAATATATAATATTTTTTCAGTTTATTATTAAGTAGAATGTTATAAACGTTTTATCTATTAGAATATTTATGTATATTATATTATTTTATTGAGTATTTATTTATTTATTTATTGAAATATGAAACTATTTGTAATTACAAATTAATTATAATTATTATAATTAATTAAGTATAAATAATAATATAAAACGGAAAAAAAATAATAATTCAAATCCAATTTTTTTTTCAGATTTATATAATATATCTTATACTTTATAAAATAAATATAACTTGTTATATATAATTATCAATATTTGAATAAGAATAATAATAAGAATAATCATTTTGTAAAAAGGTGCGTACACTTTTTTATTAAATATAGATTATTTTCACATTTTATTAAAAATGGCTGGGATTCACAGGGTTAATAATAGGGTTATTTAAAGTATTACAATCGTTCACAATTAGTTGTTTAATATTTCAGATATTATCTTCAAAGAAATATAAAAAAATATTATTAGGATATTTATATTTTTTAATGAAAAATTATATAATATATTATAATAAAAGGGTATTTTCCTTAAGTTGAATTGATAGTTATCTTTATTTTTAAATTATTGTTTATAACATAATTGGCACATGAATACAATATATGAAATTGTGGTATTTTGTCTATAATAAAATATTTATAGGCATTGTATAATATCTTGAGCAGGTCGAATACTGCCTACAAAATAAAATAAATAATACACTAATGACAGAAATACTCCACACATTAAATGATATCAATATCAATTATCAATATCTGTCAAAATTGAATCGGTTTAACGTATAGTGAATAAGTGGGGTATGTATACATGTATGTATGCAGGTTGACTGTGATTAGTGGTATAATGGGTTAACGTGCATATTTAAAGTGGAATTTTGTCAAAATATTGATTTTAAGCTATTTAAATAGATAAAGAGTTTGGAGTTTGAAAGAGTTTTAGGGTATTTAACAAAATACATACTTGAAAGCTATTTACATAGATGGTAGCCAATATAATGATGATTAAAAAATTCAAATATTGGTAAATATTGAAAATAATGTGTCCTATATACGATCCCTGTGGTACGTCATGATGGATTGACCGGGGTGTAGATGTCAAAGAATTAATTTTAATATATAATTATCTATTTAAAATATGTGATTTAAACAATTCAAGAGCAGTTTCATTTATACCTATAGACTGAAATCTTAAAATAAAAATACTTTGGTAACATATTTCAAATGCTGCTGAAAGGTAATACAGTAATACGTATAAAATTGTACAAAATATAAATTGTACAATTTATACAGAAGTGCACTATAAACATGTTTATTAAGTGATGAAATACATCGTACGCCGTACGACGTATACTCTGAATGGTAATTAACTATGTATACAACTGTTGTTTCATACGTTCTTTAACATTTATTTATGATATCGTTACTCAGTATATATTCATTGAGTCGAATAGTTACAACCTTTCAAGTAGTTCAACCTTAAAAGTGTTATATCACTCGTAATCAATGATTTATCAAGGTTGCATTTATAATAGTAGAAATAAAATTCGCTAACTTCATGCAAGAATATACTGATCCAGGTATCATTGATTGGTCAATTATATCCTTATAGTATAAAAAAAAATAATGCGACAGCTTATGTAAAAAGGTGACTGGAATTGGATAAAGTGAACATGTTGATTTCACAGAAAAGAGAATATGCTCAATCAGCGAAGTAGAGGGTAGGTTCAGTGATGAAACAGAATATGAAGGAATGTTTGGTACATATAATATAGGGGAAGTAAGGAATGTAATGAATTTATTTACTTTAGAGGTAACAATTACTTCAACGTTATTAATAGTATCTAATATAAAATTGTCTGGACGAATGAGTTGTTTAAAGAAGAATGAGTTGTGAAGAATGAGGTAGGTGTCCTAGTAGTATATTGGATATTTAAAATATTTTCTTATAATCATCATGCGTTAGTAAGTATTTCCGTATAATATGTTTGTTTGGTTGTATTGAGTGATGTTGTAGTATAACTATAGTATACTATTAGTGCATATTAACCTAAACCAGTGTTCCATAGGTTATTACCGCCTATGGTAATAACCGCGGTAATAACCGGTAATAACCTGTCCGGTAAAAACAGGTTTTTACCATATGGTAAAAACCTAGTGTTGTCTATATAATTAAATATAATATTATCTATATTATATTAAACCTACTAGTGTCTATATAATTTACAATTATATATTATTTATAGATTTTATATTTAATAGATAATATACAATTATAAAGTTAAATAATACTACATTAAAATCAATATTATAAGATTTTTTATATTAAAAAAAAACTTTATTAATTTTGACTCTATGTAAAGAAAACATTTTTAAAATAAATAATATGTTATTGAAATAAATGAGTAAATAAGTCAATATATATATATATATATAAAATATTGAATATAATAATATATTTATTTTTGCATTAGTAAAAGGAAAGCCCATTCACACCAAATAAAGCGAGCGACTTTTCACCGATATGCGCAGTAACGAAATCGTCGAGAAATAGTTAAATATTTAGAGATATCTCGAAATGATGAATAGTGATATTGTCACGATATCGATGATATATTGGTGATATATCGGTAGGGGTGTAGCACAGAGAGAGAGAGAGAGAAAAATCCGTACGATATTGGTGAAAAATCGGCCAACTTTTTCGGTGTGACAGGGACTTAATATTGTAAAAAATAATATATATATTAAACAATAGAACTAATAATATTTTCATTGAGAAATTATTTGAATATATTCATTATTTGATTTTATACCATGATATTTAATTAAATATATTAAATATATATATATATATATATATATATATATATATATATATAAATACTGTATAGAATATTTATTTTTATATATATGAAATTAAATATAGTTTTTACAAATATTTTGTACAATACTGTATAACTATTTAGTAATATTTTCATTGTGTAATTTTATGAATATATAACACAGTATGATTTTATTTCATTTATAAAATATATCCAATTACATCAACTTGTTAATTTTACAATATAAGGGTGGCAGACCTAAAAATCCAGTTGGATTTAAAATAATAAATGTACTATAAATGGCATAATAAAGCAGACAAATGTTGACAAATTTTAAATAAATCTGCTAGATTAATTAGCCATAACATTTATATATAAATGAATCAATATTACTTTAAATTTCAATATACATTTTTTTTAAAGGTATTATATTTTATGAGTACTAGGTTTTTACCGGTTATTACCGGTTTTGCCCGGTAAAAACAGGTTTTTACCGAAAATAATGGAACCCTGACCTAAACCATTATTTTTCAGCTTTTTTAGATTTCGTTTTTCATTGAATAGATTATTATTTTACTATTGTGTCACACACTATACTTATATTTTGTTTAATAGGCGCATGCAAATCAATAGTAGAATAGAGAATATATTCAAAAAGGGATAGGGTTTTATTTTTACCAGGACTGTGAATACTTTTTTAATAAAGTCTCCCTTCAATTTGAAATATCAATTTTCGCAATATTTCGGATTTTGATAGTCTTTGATGGGCGATATAAAAAGGATATTATAATGGTCAGTTATAATGTTATGGTTTAAATTATTGGTAATTATGTTGGGTGATGTATTTTATATAACGCTATCAATACTATTGTTATTGTTAGATAATGACTTTTTGGAAAAATTGTAAGATTCATGTAAGTCATAGATATATCGCGAATTATATGAAGTAGGAGTAATATTAATGTTAAAAGCATTAGTTACAATAGTTTTAGAAGTTAATGAGTAACGTAGAGTATCGAGTTATTCAATACAATCAGTAATGGATTTATGCGGTGATCGGTAGATAATTATTAGTATTGTAAATGGAAGTGAGTTTTTAGGATAAAATATAAATGAAAAAGTCTCGGAATATTTAAAAGAAATTTATTTACATCTTATGAGCTTAATATAAACCTTGTATCAACTATAATCTCTTTTATGGCATAGTATACTATGCATAGTATATATACTATGCCATAACTATCTATAGATAACTAAATCTATGAATATTTCACTTCTAGAGTGTTTTTTTCATATATATATATATATATATATATATAAATGGAAAAATAAGACGTAGGACATAAGATAAGACATATTATTGATATTCTATATATTAGAATGAAAGTGTAGGAAGAGTTGGGAGATTTAAATATATTAAGCACATTCAATTATAATTATTATAATAGAGTTATATGAGTTCAGAGATAATGGAGCTCCCAGCCTAGGCTATATGTAAATAGGAGATTATTTTCTTAATGAAGAGAATGTTTCTTTCATTTTCATTAACATTCTCAATAACTAATGGACTGGAAGATTCATAATATTAACAGGTATGATATTGACTTTATGAATGTGA
The DNA here is from genome assembly GCA_964019155.1 of Osedax fenrisi. Lineage (NCBI taxonomy): Eukaryota > Metazoa > Annelida > Polychaeta > Sabellida > Siboglinidae > Osedax > Osedax fenrisi. The sequence goes on from OZ025243.1 coordinate 11,916,375, forward strand.
GGCGAGTGCCTTTATCTCACAGCTGATGAATATGATAAACAGATTAATGCGAGGTATCGAGTATTGTGTTGGAGGGTATAGGGCATTGTAGGTATTAATTTAGGCGGTATTCATTCATTATATATTTTACTAGTATTATTAATTTGTTAACATATATTATTTAATATATTATTTAATATTCTGTCTTACTTGTCGAGATGAATACTTATTTATTTGGTAGAAGATTAAAATATCTGTATTTATTGGCAGAGTGAACATATATGGGATAATATTACCAATTCAGTTTGTACATATAAATAACAAAAATTAAGATTAAATTATAGATGTAATATGCATATTAATATATGCATGCCCATATATGCCCACGTTAACGATTAATGTAATTCGTATATTTCTAGCAGTCTTTTTCCGATCTCTATTAATTTAAAATATTCTACTAATACTAAAATAACACATCTGGATAACTTGCACGTTATACCAAAAGTATATGTCATTGGCTCACTTTGTTTATTATATACATTATATAAATTGTAGTAGGGGAAGGAAGAGGGTAGTGGCCGATAATTAATATACCTCAGAAGAATTCTAATATATCGATAAATACTGAATTTTAGGCTCTTATTTTTTTGAATTAACCAGAAATCATATAGTTCTAGAATACTGTGATTTCACTTTTATATATAAAGTGTATATAATATAAACGTTTGATTAGGTATTAAAAAAATCAATAAAATAAGCTAGGCTCTAGTAGTGGCCGCTAATACCAGAAAATGCGATAGGTGTCTCGTAATGTATTCGATTTATATTTTTTTAATTATGTAATATTAAATAATTATATTTATGATGCATACGCACCTTATTTTATTCAATTATTTAATTTATAAATAAGCATAAATATATATAATCATGTTTTTTTTTCAAAATTTGACAACAAATGATTATCAAATAAATTAGAGTAATTAATTAATTATTTAAAAAAAAAATTTACTATATATTATAGATATTTGGATTATCTAAATATTGTATATATTAACTTGTTATCCTATCATGCACCATTTAAGCGTTAATTAAAACGGCCACTACTCCCTCCTAGGAGATAGGGGTACTGGCCGAACTCGGCCACTACCCCATTCCCTCCCCTATATTATAGTATTCATTTGAATATAATTTAGTATTGTACATAATCATTCAGTATTACCCTACTTTAGTATAGTATAGTATATCATACCATAATATATATATTGTTATTTTTATTTGGTGGAGTCCTTTCATCCCATCCAGGAACTTAGATGAAGTTTTCACTTATAACCATATATGGCTCTAATGTCCCTTCGAAGCCGCTCTCATGTTAAGGCATCCATGGTTTTAACGAGAGCCGATCATTTATTTATACACAATTATATAAGATCACTTCTAAATAATATTTTAAGACCCATTTTATAAAATTAATTAATGGTCCGGACGAGGGTCGAACCCGTGTCCTACTGCTTGTGTGTCTGACGCCTTAGCCACTGAGCCACACAGGCAGTTATATATATATATATATATATATATATATATACATACTAACTTATGGTAATACTATATGATTATGTACCATAATAAAGTATTTACACATGAAGTGGATACAACAGTTAAAATTGTTTAAATATCTAATTATGACATCATAACCTATGAATAGGATGTATTACATAATGATATAGTATCACGAAAGGGAATACTTTATAATAAAATAAATAAATACAATATATTATTAGATTACGTAATTATACCTAATAAATATTAGTTTGATTTCTATTGCATAATAATATGATGGTGGTGATAAATCACTAACAATAAATGTATGTATGTAAACTGGAGCCTGATGTGAATTCATAGATTACCATCTATACCGAAATGTATACATCGTGTCGCTTGCCCATAGGTATCACCTAAGTTAGGTACACAACGTGTACACATCCACAAGTAAACCCACGATGAACCTGCTAACTGTAGCATTTGTATTACATTATAGTGCATACAAAATAAAGTATACTTTAGTATATCGAACGCACTAAATTGCTAACGAGATAAACAAAAAACTCAATTTGTCATAAAGAATTTGATTAATGGGATATGACTTACCCCAGTAATTGAAATAATACCATTTTAGCATTTTAAATATATAAGTTTAATTATATTTAATTTAGATAACATAATTAATAATATAGGAAAAAGGTAAATAATATATATATATATATATATAATTGTATATATTTGAATTATATATATATACATATCATTACTTAATTTGATGTGTATAAATAAATATGTATATATATACATAAACATATTAAAATATATTCGTATATATTATATACTTTTTTAATTATAAATTGTTGACAACAATATATTTATTTTTAATCGTTTATAATATAAACAATATTCTAATTCTATTTAGTATAATATACAATGTTGAGAATAATTATTCTATAACTTTTATGTAACATTATTGTTAAATTATTATTATATACTAGTATAAGATATATATATATATATATATAAAACAATAACTCTCATATTTAACACACACCCACCCACATGCATGCACACATACATATACACACATATATATTATATATATATATATATATATATATATATATATATATTGTATTCAATTTTTAAAATTTAGAAAATAATTATTAATCGAATATTAAATAGATTAATTTTTTATTATAATAAACATTTGATATTATATATATATATATATACATACAGAGCGTGCATTTTGTTTTGATATTATTGATCACGTGATATCTGTTTACTTAAAAAACGTCATTGACCTAAAAGTTAAAAATAAACTCAACATGATGTATACACTACGATAAAATCGCTAAAAAACATCAAGTTTACGCATTTGTATACAACAACAAAATAGTATATAATCTAGTTATTTATAATATATATACACATATATGTGTATACACACACATAATATTCTCGAACTTAATGTAGTAACGTTTTTGTATTAGGTTTTGAGATATCCTAGCGGTAATGTTTAGAATTACTAGAGTGCGCTGCCATGTGCCTCGCCAGGTTTTTCCACGATGATTGCGATCTTGCACAGGGTCCGGTGGACTGACCTCAACATATTTATATTATTACGTCATTGAAGCATCTCAATTACGTCATATTTAACTATTACTTTAGATTAATCATTATCAATATAGTAAAATACAAATCAATTATAATACAATTGTTTATAATGTATTAGTAATTAAAAAACTATCAAGTGTGTACAAGTGTATATGAAATATATTTTATATTTATATTTTTATTACAGATATGTTTATAAATGTTATATGCGATAATACTCAGTGATTATACTATTACATAAACTAACTATTGTTCCACGTAAGCATTCGTAATAGTTTTTATATCATAAATTAAAATAAGAAAATAATAATAATGTATTGCAGTATATAAATATATATATATATATATATATATATATATATAAATATATAATATATATATATATATATATATATATATATATAAATATATAATATATATATATATATATAATATATAAATTTATATATATATATAGTGTACTATATAAACTAATATATTAGAACACTAATACACAATTACGCTATAAGCTCAATGTAATTAAAGTTTTAAATTATTATGTTTTTTAATTTAAAAAAATCAGTATTAACTAACAAAAATGAACCAATATTTTATATAATAATATAATGTTGAAAAAACACTATATATATAAATGTATCTATAGGTAGTCTATAGATAAACAGTATGTTACAATACAATACATGATAACTCATTGATACGGTTTAAAATATCACATATTGATTACAAATAATACACATTATAATAAATATATTTTGTTTCTTTCACAATTAATAGATTAATTAAATTAATTAAATTAATTAAATTAATTAAATTAATCATATTAATAGATTACGCATACAAAAACAATACGACGACCCCATTAGCTTACGTTAGTTAACATTATTTAACAGTCCGCGAAAGATACTCGATGATATATTTATAATGTATCCATCTATAATACAATACACTTTATTATATAGAGTATATACTATATAATAATATTATAATATTAATATTATAATATATTATAAATAATACAAATTAATAAAAAAAAAACTTATAATTAATAGCAACTGTATACGTACTAGCTACCAAGTTACATTTATAAATGGATATCCATAGATCTATATCCTATATATATATTTATATAGATCTATTCAAATTATATATATATATATATTATTCGGCATGCATAAACCAAGGCGTTTTTTTATTATTTCTAAACCCCATATTAATTGTTGTACCGTATCAATTTGTGTATCAATTAATATCTATTTTTTCTTCCATATTTTTGTTTATTTATTTTGTTTATTTATCTAATAAACTATATATTATTATATATATATATATATATATATATATTATAGGTTAACTTAATATAAATTTAATTAAAATTTTTTTTTAAATTATTATTATAATTATTATAATTGATTTTTAAAATATAATATAATATGTCGCCTGATTCGTCTGATGCAATGATATGTTTTTTTTTTATTTCATTTTATGTATTAATATGTGCATATTGCAAAAGTGTATTTCGTACGTATACGTAATTATATATATATATATATATATATATATATATATATATATATATATATATATATACTCTCTTTATCGCGTATCTCATCTATTTATGCATATGCTGCTTTCACTGTTGCTGCTCCGAAATACTGCAGTTCCATGGAACAGTTTTCAAGATAAATTACGGACCATGTCATCATTTAATACTTTTAAATGTCGACTACATACATATATGTTATCATTATAAATTTCTTCTTTTTAAATTTATTATTATTCGTGATCCCTTGAATCACGATATATCGAGAGTTAACTGTATTATGGTGTTAAAATTACATTACTTATATAATTTATGCTATATATATTATATATTATATATATTAAATAAAAGAAATTCGTAAATCATCCATTTCAATAATTCTAAACTCAACTATTTCAATTTAAATAAAACATGAACAATACGTAGTAATATAATACAAGTACGACATTATATGTATTATAAATAATAGAAAACAACAACTGTTTGTTAGTTTATTACTCGTGCAATTATATTAAATTCATTTTAACTCATAATAACATAACATAGTTCTGACATTATTAGTTCTAAACATATATATATATATATATATATATATATATATATATATATATATATATATATATATATATATATTGAACCTTCCTATAGACGTACATATACGTATACATATATATGTATTGTTACATGTTACTATTGTAGAAGTAAATAATACCTATTATATTACGTATATATGAATATCTGAAGATAAAAATAGTACCTTTTTATAGTATCAATGTATTAACTTTTAAACTAATAATATTTCAAATTTTTATAATTTCATATTATATTAATCCTTAAGAAATAAATAATATTTCTTTAATAGTTAATATTAATGTATGACATTTAAAAAAATTAAATTATATAATAAATACTATATCAGTTTATTTACTTATTCAAATTATACATATATATAATATTTGTATATATAATATATATTATACACATATCATTATTATGTAAACATATATGTGTATTATGAATAAATTACCGAGATAAGGTAAATTAAATTTGACATAATTATTACACGGTAAATAAAATTTAATAATACATTATAATGTGTTAATTTACCCTAATAATGTTAACAAAACATTTTAATTATTAAATTAATTTGATATGTTATATTATTATTATTAATATATATATATAATATATATATATGATATAATAATAATAATAATAACAGATTAAGTTGATGACCGAGATCAAAAACCCAGGTATGGTATAGAAGTTCTATTGAACTTATCGAGATACCAACCTGCTCTTGGAAATGAGAGAATTAATACATTTATTTGCATTTTCCAATTACGATTTTCGTCAATTAAAATTCCTAGGAATTTAAAATTAGTTGATTGTTTTATGGCTATATTATTTATTTTGATAATCTAATATATAAATAATTTAATATGAAATGTTTATTAAAAACGTACCAAATGGACATAAAACATGTCCATTTAATGATAAATAAAACAATATATTGATATAAATAACAAAGTATACATTAAACAAATAATATGTATATATATATATATATATATATATATATATATATATATATATATTTATATATATATGAATGTAAAATATTATATTATATATGTAAAATAATAAATAGAGATATATCACAAGTTTAGAGATTTAAATACCCGACGTAATACACAGACTATCACTAAGTCGGCGTATCCGATATATAAATACGATGTGTTAATACAATATCCTTACAAGACACACACACACACGTCTCATACTGTGTGTACCTGCACTATTTCATATCACAATAGGCAGTGGAATGATGGACAGGAAGTCACTCGTTGTCGATAAATAATTAAGATAATAACGGTAAACAAAGAAAATAAGACAATAATAATGGTATCACTGGTAATAAGAGTTATTAATAATGATAAGAATATAATACAAATAATTAATAATGACAATAATATAATACAAATAATCAATGGTAATAATAAGATAATATAAATAATTAAAGATATTAATAAAATAGTAAAATTAATATTTAAATCACAATTTCAACACAAGTAATACATTATCACGCTCATCGATTATGTTCATTAAAGGGGTGATCATATATGCAATTCGTTAATAATACACGGGTTAACAGTTAATCGTGCAATTTAGTTAAGAAATACAACTATAATATAACTAAATAATAACCGATGATACCGATTAATGTATAATATTAACGTATAATATAAAACTGTTATCGCTTGTATTGTTTACATTCGCCTGGATGAACTCTGCACTGTGACCCCGCCCCCTTCAGTACGAAGATCCCTGACTGTCCTGGCTGGAAGTACTTCCGGCGGGCGAAGACGGTCCTACGACGTGTCGTTTCTGATGTAACGCCAGATGATCCGATCGTCCGAACTTCTTGTCGCAATGCTGACACATGAACGGCTTAGCTCCGGTGTGTTTCCGTAGGTGGCGGGTTAGACCGTCTGAACGGGCAAAACTCCAACTGCACTCCGAATAGTGGCAGCGGTACGGTTTCTCTCCTGTAACAGGGGGGGGGGTTAATCATTATACACTTGTGTGGGTAATATGTTATAGGTTGTATATATGTATATATGTATATATATATATATATATATATATATATATATATATATATATATATATATATATACATATATATTAATATATTATGCACGATATCAACATTACTAAATTTATTTATATACTAATTGAAAGATTAAGCTGATATAAAATAGTTTATTATGGTATATATATAATTGTATTATATTTCAACTAATACATTACAGTTTGACATAAAATATAGATACATACATATATTAATGCTTACCTGTATGTAGTCTTTGATGCGCTCGTAGGTGTGAACTTTTAGTGTATGCTTTTCTACATCCTATAAATAGAATTGTTTACATTATTTATAATATATTATATTTTATAAAATATGTATACATGTGAACTTAATATATCTTTTAAATAACAATTTATTATTATATAGATAAATAAATATAATAGGTTAACTTACATTAAATATACATTTCAATATATATATATATATAATTATAATTAATATTAATTTAAGTTTTATTAATTACATGAATTGTATTATAATAAATGGAATTATTTATAAATGTATTTAAATTGTCCTATTGTTTAGAACTATTTAACAATAATTATTGTAGGCTTAATAATTATATTAATAGTAATAATAATATGGTATAATATCTAGGTAGTAACCCATATAGTTGCAGAAGTGTATACGCCTTTTACTGAGATCTGGGTTACTGGGTCGGTTGTATTTAATCGTCGAGCAGCCGGGATGAGTTTTACGCGGTCGCTGGGTCACCGGGGTCAACTGAACGTCGTCAAGGTCAATGGTCAACGGCTGTACGGACAATGTGTGCACGGTATTCACTTCGAGGATGTGTTCGTTGAGCGTGATGAACGCCGGCTGGGGCTGTTGGACGAGGTCGGGGTTGAATAGAGCTAATCTCACCGTTTGACCGATAGGATGTGGGTTGACGGGCTCATACACGGTAGTAATCGGAGGGGTGTCATTAGGCTGCGGGTCAGCGGGGTACAATGTACCGCCCATACCTGACCACAACGTATCAGTCACTTCCTTTATCTGTGTGATTATTCCGAGTGGTTAAGACGGTATGCTAACGATTAGTTATTAATGGTGATATGTATAAATAATGGTTATGTTATTATATGTAATGTATGGGTACTAATAATGAGATTAAAGAACACAATTTATATGTATATATATATATATATATATATATATATATATATATAATGTATAACTCTTACTCATGTATAGTTTATGAATTAATACTATACATATATGCTAAGTATAAATCAATCGATATTATTAAATATACTACTATTAATTTCCAAATAAATATTATAGTAATCTTGTTTGATAATATAGACTAAAAAAAAACTTTATTCGCGTGTTTACCTGTGAATCCAATTCATCGTTATTCGAGAAGTCTTCATCGTCTGTCGATAGAGATGGCGAAGCTTCCAGGTCATAAGGGAAGGCGTCAATTTCCGGCGCGAACTCTGATTGGTTCATTTCGTTGAACAATTCATCGACCAGCGAATACGAGTTCTCGTCGATTGCGCATGCGGGTTCCTGACAAGATCTTATCAACGCGGAAGACGGGAATGCGCTCGCGAAACCGTCGGCATCCGGTTGCGGCTCGATTCCGGACATTAAGAACATATCAAGGTCGTTCAAAGAATCGCTAATATCTACGTATTCCGACTCCTGAAAATGTGAACGGTACGAATAAAATCACTGTATAGGAAATATCTAAATTGTATGCTATAGCATGAATATACATAACATGGTATACCATTGAAAATATATGAGAATAATTTCTATTTATGTATCAAACATATATGTAAACTAATATATTAGTTATTTGAAAAATTTCTCGCGGTTGTTTAGACAGAATATTCGCAAATGTTGCATAATATTAAGGCGTATTTAAATAATAAATAGTGACGCGCGATCTAATTACTATTAAATAATGCTAACCTTTAAACACATATTCTGATCTAAATTCATTTTATCGATATAAATAAATAATACTTATTATTTATTATCATATAATTTAATTAAAGATTAGAATACTACACTTGGTATGCTCATTAAATTAAAGCAAATTTATAATGTGACATGTAATTAAATGAACCCTATTAATATAGCTTGTATGTATGAATATTCATAGTATGACATAGATAAACATGTTTTAATTGGCCACGCTATTTAAAAAACATTACCAACATAAACAAATATACTCTCAATAGAAATAAACATCTAGCAATGCAAAACCACTAGCTTAGTGTTTGGATTGTTTTAATGTTGTTATTAATATTTTATTAAATGATTATTATTAAGGCACTTATTTAAATATGTAAATATTCAAATAAATAATATATATATATATAATATATAATATATATATATATATATATATATATATATATATATATATATATATATTAAAATATATATACACCTATTTAAATATACATTTATATAAAATATTAATCTTTTCAATTAGAATATACGATATTATTGAAATAATTATAAGCAAACTATACTTTATAGTAATTTTCTATAATATACTGATATAAAAGAATAATTTAAATATAATATAATATGCATATACATATACACATAAATAGCTAGCCTTGTGTGTTGAATATAAATTTGGTTATCAATTTATTCTCGCTTGATTTGGGTTTAACTATAGTTTATCAAACATTCTTAACAGTAATATTAAAATTAACTGTTCCTAATATATTGATATAATTACATATATGTAATACCATTGAATTATACCATTATATATATAATGGTATAATTCAATGGTATACCATTGTATCATAGCTTACTATACTATCAATTTAAAGTTTAAATTAATATCACTAATAACAAAATTACATATATAATCTGTTCATCGTCACCTATTAATATTGGACAAATAAAATATTTATCAGAATTCCTCAAGATCATCCAATATCACAACTAATTTAAGCACTCTCCCTATTAAACAAAATGTAATATAAAAATAATAAATCATATATTAATAATACAATTGATAACTGTCAGAGCGTTTATCTCAAAAGTCACTACTATAAACCGGCACTAATTGTTATATCCAAATCTATATTATCTTCACTTATCCCCAACTAGTTATCTTATTCCTGTATTATACCTTTGATTCCACAAACTGCGATATGCTTATATCCCGACTATATATGCTTGGTATCAGGGGTCGCGCTAATGTACAGTCAACGCAAAAATGGGAAGTCAATAATTTATTTGTGCAGTCAATTTTTCAATTTTGTACAGACAATTTTTCAATGTTGAGCAACAATATTTGTATTATTCTAATTAATTGTTGGAGGCATTATGTAAGATACATAGGGGAAAGTAACCTAATACTGACACTTTAACAATAAATGGTCTTAATTTTTTATGACTCATTATTTGTATTCAAAAATTACAATATATTAATATTATATGATTATAGATATTATTGTAATTTTAAAATTGTATTTAATCTTTTAATTCCATAGATAACGGGGGTGTCCGTATTCGGTACCCATGCCCGAATACGGACACCCTGTGTTATAATACGGACACCCTATATACCACTAGAGAAACTATATATTATTGATGAATCAATCAGACAAATTACAATTACGTTATTTATAATTAATTTTATAAAAAATATATTGTAATTTAATTAGTTAATAATTTATTTTATTTTATTTTTTTTTAATTAATAATATAATTTAAGTATCTAAATAATAATTTTTTTAGAATTAATTTTATTGGTGGTATTAATATTATAACGCACGCGATTTTTATGAAAATCAGAATTTTTCATACACTGCGCGCTGATTGGTTATAGGGTGTCCGTATTAATACATTTAGAGTGTCCGTATTAGGAACTCATGTGACCTCTAGATATATGCTTATAACTTAATGAATAATTGATAAAAAATATAGAAATTAAAAATACAATTTTTAGAATGCTTTATTTTTTAATAATAGAGTGTTATATTTATATCAATATATTTGTATAATCTTGAGAAGGTTTTAAGTTGAAATTTGTTTTCATAAATTTAAAAACGTAATAAAAAAATCAGTTTATTTGATATATTAGCAATATTTTGTATAATTCAAAAATAAAAAATACTTTTTTAGACTATTTTTATAATTATGAATATTTTATTCATTAAACATTTTTTGTAGGATTTATGGTTTCTGAGATACCGAGGGTGTCCGTATTCGGCTACTTTCCCCTACCATGCGGGTAGTTTCCCGATATTACATTACTAAGCACAAGAAGATCACCAATAGCAACAGATTATGGTGTCATATATAGAAAATAGACCATTATGAAAAATATAAGTTCTGAATATCATAACAAATGTATTATTGCTTATCAAAAAAAGATTGAAGGGATAAATCAATCAGATAAGATACCACTACAAACTATATATCAAAGGCAAATAGTGATTTAGCTTATAATATAGTATCGTTATTGATCATGGTATATTATGATGCAAATAAGTTGGTTTTAACTGAATATTATTTCCCTGCTAGAGAAGTTCTGGATATGAGGCATCACGTATAATAATCATGATAATATTATTACGAATACCGATTTATAATATCTGACACATAAATAATTATTATCCACTATAATAGATACTTAGGAATACAAACTTATAAAAACTTTAGTAAATAATATTAAAAAGCGATTTACAACAGATGAACATATATTTTCAATACTTGAACATTTTATTAAATTAAAAGAATAAGTAAACAAAGCAATTACATACTTTGATAAATGCTGATTTAAAATTAAGAGATTTATCCTTACAATATAACGATTTATTATTGAATTCAGAATTTAATATATTCAAAAAATACAATCTTCGTGAACTTGTTATAAATGTCTACATCGTGTTGTACATATAGTAGAATTATGTGCGCTAAACCATACAGTGCCGATGTGGAAAGAATTATATCTACTAATAATTTGCTTAAGAGTAATTTGTAAATAGAAATAGAATGAAAATAGAAACTGAGAATAATAAATTATGTATTCATTATAGGCCTAATATGTCGGATCTTGAAAATTGTAATCCAAGACCTACGGTATTAGCTTTGTTAGTTATTTAATTAAAAATTCATTAATAATATTTTAGCCATCATTTAATGAAATGTCAGATTAACCTACAATTGTTAGGATACGTAAACGAAATCATAGACAACACGATAGAGAGCATGGTAAAACATAAGAGTATTTCAAGGAATGTTTTATGGTGCAGGAAAACATAAAGGAGAAGAAGAAAATGAAATTCATTTTAAAACAATGAAATTCTAAATATAGCAGAATAAATAATAAACATAAACGCTTCATCTTTAAAATATATTTTGTAGTCATACGTTTTTGCTGTAATTATCAGTATTTCAGCTTATATGCATATATATTACATACCTATGCATTTATAGGTATTAAGTATATATAACTATTAAAACTATAAAATATTAATTGATAAATAATTATTAATAATTATATTTATGTGCAGTCAATATTATTCTTTAATGAGACCCTGCTTGGTATCTGTATCAGTTATACATTAGTTCCACTCTTATTTCTCAAATCTAACAAATTATATTATAATCGAAAATACTCGCTATCCGTTATATTCGCTATATTTCTGATATAATTAATTTTAATTCTTTAATATCCACTCATATTTATGCGGATTCCATTCAGCTTTTTTCCTTCTTCCATATAAATTCTCCTTCAAATAGTAACTATACATTAATCGAATATGAAATTGTATACGATTATTGTTCATTTTCAATTATCTACTTAATATCTATAATACCACTGTCATATATATTTCTACCTCTATTTCTTCCTTTCCAATTTTACATTAGACAATATATATATAATCCTTCCTCCTCTAAAAATCTAGGATGTACATTTAACGACAGTCTATCTCTTATTAAACACGTATACTCCATATCAAAATACGCTAATTTCCATCTATAGAATACAATAATTATAAATTCACTAACCATTAATGTAACTAGTATTCTTATTAATGCGCCAAAAAAAATCCTCCCTGGAATTCAGCTTTACTCCTTCTTTTAATCTATAACAAAAATTATTAATTTATGTCAGCGATATTATGAATGAATAATAATAATGTCTATCAGTATGCTTGTATTTATTAAAAAAAATAATATATTCATTATTAACAATATATACTGTGTATCCCCATAAAACCCATGCGTACTTTACCAATAAGTTGGAGTACATTTAATAGTTATATAAATAAATGAGCAAATTTGAAAATATTTATAATTTTATGGTAATTATGGAAAACCCATCGAAAATAAAAGTATTTATATTATAATTTCATAGACTTCAACACATATTTGGCATAGATAATTTTAAAATTAATTATAAAATTACTAAAATAATGCAATCCTTATATGATAAGTCATATTTATCCTGGATACTAATGTTTGCTATATCTTTATGATACAGATATGCGAGGAAGATATGCTTACTATCAAGCGATCTATTTAACATATTCCTATACAATAGTATTACCGTTATATTATATAAGTATAATGAATGAATGTATTTATTTACCGAATATTGGCTATAATAATCGGAGAGATATCCAGAAGCTATGTTTAGCTTATACTAAGGATACCCTTAATAGAAAGAAATAACCTATATTTGGTAGGACATATATGTTTGTTGAACATATTACTCTCAATATATTGCGTACTCTATAGTGTATTATGAAAAGTTGAATATATAAAATTAATGTGTATGCTATGGACAATATTATTAGTTCTATAAATCAATATTGACATATACAATGACTAGTTGAATTATTGATAAGGTGGTGGGTATAAAGAAATACTTAAGTGTTATTGTTAGAGGAAATGTTGTCTCTGTGAATAGTAAAGTTAAAATAAAAGTTAGTATTAAAATGGTCCGAAAATCAATGTAAATGCAACAAAATACACTATTTAGGAGAACCTAAGAAATTGTGTTTATACTATATGTGAGAGAAGTAGTTTTTAACATTTGAATGAATTACCCACATCTATATTACAGATATATTGAAACTATTTAATTCCAAGATCTGAACAATATTTTTCTAATAGATTATTTCAATTCGCTATTTTAATAATATTATTGTAATATGTCACATATATTGTTACATATAATTGTCATGAATATTCCCTGAAAGTTATGTATAATATTGATTAGGCAATTATCTTATATGGAAATAAGAATACCTTACATTATACTAATTATATTAACAATTTATTAAACACACAAGCAACTATAGTTTTATAAGATATATATATATATATATATATATGTATTCTCAAATATTATATCTATCCATATCCTATAGGATAATATAAGATATCATATATATATATATATATATATATATATATATATATATATATATATATATATATATATATATATATATATATATATATATATATATATATGATATATCAATATATTGAATATTAATAAATAGTCAACATTCGATTTAGGGACATATGCAATATTGCCTTACCTTAACAATAATTCTGACTACGCCCATGGGTTAATGGTTTAGTGATATTTAATAAACCTTCATCAATATATATATAGAGATATTAATAATATATTAATAACAGGACATCTCTATCTCCTGTAACCTGTACTCTGAAATATATACTTTTCAAGCTTATATTTCATTATATTTTAATATTATGATATCATGATACTGGTGCATACATGTTATATATATTTATAAAATAAAAATGCATCAATAAGTTTTTTATTTCTTTATATGTTATTGATTGAAATACGATTTATTTATAAATTCGGCATAAATTGAAAGATATTTGTTTATATTATTTTTATCGAAATTATATATACACCATATAATATAGTATAATAAATACTATTACACGTTAGAAAAAATGATAATATATATATAATGTATATCGATAAATGTACCAATATAAAGTATGTATTAGGTATAGTCATACACTTAACAAACATGCACAATGTGCACATATACACGCACTCACACATATATACGCCGTACACTATACATCGTACAGTGTATACAAACGTATACGTCGTACACATACACTAACACATACACATATATATATATATATATATATATATATATATATATACGCTTGATTCATATACATCACTATGCAACTATGCAAATGTTACAGAATACATATAACAAGATTCAATGATGTCATACAAGATATTAATCTCTAATAAGAGGCGTATTATAGTTTATTTATACTGGGTCCAAATATTGATCGTATTTTTTATGTATTTCACATGACTTATATTATGATTACTATTTATTCATTAATATATTTATAAGTTTAAAAATTGTACTTTGATATATCGTATAATAGTAACAAACAAATATATACAGTGGATATTATACACCCATCCAATGATATGATATATTATAATCACTATAGTTATAAAGCGACAAGTATAATTGTATAGGGGAAAGTAACCTAATACGGACACTTTAACAATAAATGGTCTTAACTTTTTATGACTCATTATTTTTATTCAAAAATTACAATATATTAATATTATATGATTATAGATATTATTGTAATTTTAAAATGTTATTTAATCTTTTTATTCAATAGAGAACGGGGGACCCCCGTCGGGGGTGTCCGTATTCGGTACCCATGTCCGAATACGGACACCCTATGTTTTAATACGGACACCCTATATACACTAGATAAACTATATATATTATTGATGAATCAATCATACAAATTACAATTACGTTATTTTTATTCATTTTATGAAAAATATATTGTAATTTAATTAGTTAATATTTTATTTATGTTTATTATTTTTTAATTAATAATACAATTTAAGTGTCTAAATAATATTTTTTTTAGAATTAGCTTTATTGATAGTATTCATATTATAACGCACGCGATTTTTATGAAAATCAGAATAGTTCATATGCTGTGCGTTGATTGGTTATAGGGTGTCCGTGATACGGACTCCGTATTAAGATATTTAGAGTGTCCGTATTAGGATCTTATATGACATCTAGATATATGCTTATAACTTAATGAATATTTGATAACAAATATAGAAATTAAAAATACAATTTTTAGAATGCTTTATTTTTTAATAATATAGTATTATATTTTATATCGATAAATTTGTATATTCATGAGAAGGTTTTAAGTTGAAATTTTGTTTCATAAATTTAAAAACGTAATAAAAAAATCAGTTTATTGGATATATCAGCAATATTTTGAATAATTAAAAAATAAAATATTTTTTTAGACTATTTTTATAATTATGAATATTTTATTCAATAACATTTTTTTTGTAGGATTTATGGTTTCTGAGATACCGAGAGTGTCGTATTAAGGCACTATCCATATTCGGTTATTTTCCCCTACCTGGTATTTTAAAGCATGTAGTAATTTTACCCATTCTCAAAAAATATAATCTCGATAAAGAAATAGTATTCAGTATTATAGGCCAGTTTTACAATTACCTTTTATTAGTAAAATTATGAACACAATTTTGACTAAGTAATTAATTAATATGTATTGTATTTTAATATTCTTGATCCCAAACAGACTAGTTTTAGATAATTTAACAGTAAAGAAACTGTATTAATTTCTCTGAATGAAGATATGTTATGGGCTTCAGATCATAAAAGGGGTTTCACACCAACTCGAACGGAATTATTAACTCTAATAATTATAGTTAATAATTGCGTAATAAATATATATAATCTAATAATTACGGATATTTAAATATTAGATCGAAATATTAAAGTTAAACTTTAACCTTTATTTATTAGAGTTAATAATTGCGTTCGAGTTGGTCTGAAACCCATTTAACAATAATATAATATTGTTACTTATCGATCTCTCATCAGCATTTGATACTATCAAACAAGATTAACTTATAGATTATTTAATAGTATTTTATTATCTTGTTTATTATCTCCTATACTTGTTTATTATGGTTAACATCTTAAACTCAAAACAGTTATATTTCTATTAAAATTACCAATGAATATGCATTAAAAGCACTTAGTTATTGAATATCAAGAGGTTCAATACTTGATCTTTTATTATTCTAAATGTTTCTGTTCGATTTTATTGAAATTTTCCACCATTTACCTGATATTAATTATCTTCTTAATCCTACTGTCGATTTACAGATTTATATCCAGATGACATTCCTCTAACTTTGGATAATTATTGTATGTTGAATTACATAAATACTTTAAATAATTAATTTTTTTTTACAAAATAATATAATGACATAAATGTTTGAAACCTCTCTTATTAATGTTGTCGTGTTACTTCTATTTTCCTCCAGTAATATTTGATAGGCATATTATTTCGTCTAAAAATTGTCTTAGAAATCTTTGTTTTATTTTGTATAGTTATCTAAATTGTATTAATGTAATGTATGATGTTCTGTATTCATCAATTTGCACAAAATAAAAACAATTAGAAATGTAGGGGTAGACGGATTTTTATATCGTTATACTAACGTGGTGGGTTTGGGTTTAGCTATACAGTTCGTAGGCCCCGACGTTGTTATTGTTATGTTCACAAGTTCTCCTAATGCGTAGTGAATACTTTTACATGGATTATACGAAAAAATGCTCCTGTACGTGAAAATCCATACCTACTAATTGTTAACCATAATTTCTATGTTATTCTATATGATGATTCATTGATAATTTATGTAAGCAAATACTTAGTCGAAAATATAATCGAAAGTATAAAGTATAAACGATAACATATATTATAGAAATAAACAAAGAATAATACGAAATTAAAAAATTAAAGAAATTAATACTTTTACAGTTACCATAAAATAATTGAAAAATAATCGAAAGTAGAAATAAATTATATAGACGAAAAATTATCGAAATAGAAATAAAATATAGCGTAAAATAATCAAAAATAAATATAAAATACATTATTTGTAAGTGGCATCGAAATATTCAATTTCTACTTTAACTTTAAAGAATTCTTCTTATCTTTGTACCCTGTAATAGTAATACATTATTAGTTATATAATTTAATATTTAAATGATATATTTTAAATATATTATAAACAGAACATGTTAAATATCAAATAAACCAATACTAGAATTAAACAAACAAATAATGTAATACTTATCAAAATCTGTAATAATAGTAGGATTATAAATTATTAATTTTATATTTTAATTGTATAATAAATTTGAAACATATATATATATATATATATATATATATATATATATATACAAACAGAACACGTTATTAATAAAACAAACCAATAATATTAAGAAACAAACAATATAATACGTATCACTATAATCTGAAATAATATTAAATTAATAATATTGTATTTTAATAATATAATACATTTGAAACATATATACAAAATATATATTATATCAATATCAGAACCAGGTGGAAAAAAGTATAAATGTGTAAGTCATCAGCAAAGAGGTGATAACGAATATATGGGTATTTAAAAAAAATCAAATTAATGGGAAGAATATACAAAATAAAAAGAATCGGACCCAGTACTGATCCTTGAGGAACGCCATGAGTGTGATCAAATGGAGCCGACAAAGATGAATTGATCTTTACCGAAGATATTCTATTAGATACAAATGACATCAACCAGTTGTGAACCTGTCCATGAATACCTATTTCACGTAGACGGTGTGAAAGAATCCTATGATTTAACGTATCAAAGGCACTAGACAGATCAAGAAGAACCAAATTACAAGAAGCCTTATTATCCATAGATAGTATAATATCGTTAAACACAGTGTTTAGGGCAGTTTCTGTACTACGATTGGAGAATTATACCAGTAATTATATCAATTAGATAGGGAGATAATATACGAAGTAAAATAAGAGGAAGAGGGTCAAGTGGGGAATTGGATTTCAAACAAGACATGAGAGAAAGGACAACAGAAGAAGTGGGTAAATTAAAATAAGACGAGTGAGTGTCAAAGAAAGAGAGTGGACTTTCAAAATAAATAGAATATACTACAGGAAGATCATATATTATTTTTTAAACTTTATTTTGAAAAAAGTCAGCAAATAAAGAACACAGATTATCATCAGATAGGTAACCACCTGGTAGTTTTTTATTCCAATTTTACCAATTAGAGAAAAAGCTAATTTAAAAGCTTATTTAGAAGAAGTGCCATACTTATTAAGTTTATCAGTATAGAAGGAATATTTTGCTGCTGATAATTTGTTCTTGTACAAATATCTTATATTTTTGAAAGATTCAAGATGGGTAAAACATTTGCTTCGCTTTAATTTCAACTGATGGTAGCCTGTCTTCTCCTTAGTAAGTCTTCTCCTTAGAAGAACAAGGTCATTGTTAAACTAATGAGAGTGAGCACCATATTTCTTGGTACTAATTATTAAAGGTGAATGTGCTTCAAGGGAATATTGTAATGCGTCATTAAAATGATCATAAGATATTTAACTCGCTAAATATGTATTATGAATAGATATATAAGCATATACAGAATTGATGAACAATTGTAGATTAATTTTTGAAATGTTTCTGTATTGTTTTACATCGTCACTAAATATGAAATGAGAGACAAGTATATCAAAAGAAATAACATAATAGTCAGAAATGGGATTACATTTAGTGGGTTTTGAAATAATATCTGAATCAGGGGGAATAATTATCAAGTCAATAGTATTACCACTAATATGTGTTGGGAAATTAGGTTGATTGTAAGAATATTCAAAGATAAGATTCTTAAATGATTCAGAGCATAACGAATATGTATTCACTTAAACATTAAAATCACCAAGAATTATCAAATTATCTGTCGAGATTGATTCAAAAAGGGATTCAAGTTATTCCGATGATTTCATTTATTGTTTCCCAGGCTACTGCAGATTTCATATTTGTGGCCGTCTTTTAGATTTCATATTTCTTTTTATTTATGTAATTTGTTTGTTCTGAATCATAAGAATTAACTAAAGATTCCTGAGCATTTATAAACTTGATATTCATATGTGTAGGCGAGCTTTCTTCCAGTTGTGCTAATTTGTGCAGTGTATCACATTATTGACATATGTTTACTGTTTCCCAGGGTATTCGTTTATTTAATTTGGGTTTTAACGGTATTACTTTATTTGCTGCATCTTTGCATGCCTTTTCAAAATATATATATTTTATACTTGCGGATAACGTAGTTTCTAAAGTAGTTTTATAAAGTAGTTTCCATTTATCATAATAATATTCTTTGATGACTGTATCTTCATGCATGAATACATGCTCTTGAATGCAAATAATATCTTGTCCAGTTATTTCAGCTGATGCTATCAATTCTGGGATTTTATATACTTTATTGAGTGTTTGGGTATTCAATGATCCGATTTTAAATCGTTTAGTTGCATGTAATAGTTGTAAAGTTTTCATCTTATTTTTATTTTATTTTCTCTTTCTCTTTATCTTACTCATTAATTAACTTTTCGACTGCAACCTGAGGTGGAATTGCAGAACGCGCTCCTTGTTCTGCTCGACGAGCGAAGCCGGATAGATAATTGTTGTATATTGTCATAGTTTACTTTCGATGGATATGTAAAATGTGTGGTCGCCACTCCATACACATTTGCTTAACCCTTCGCTGGTGGCTAACTGGTAATTTTTCTTTCCAAAAGGCAACTAGGTTTTGTCCGGCACCTCTTATTGATCATTCGCAGCTAACCATTATATCTAAGGCCGTTCCCCTATCCGCAACCTGGGGAGCCGGTGGAATGGAATTATCATCACCACATTATCATATCAATTTCGCATATAGATGAATACATTAGTGCCTAGGATCCTATAGGATTTGAGTATACGCAAACTGAGCTTTCCACAAATGTTCACTTCTATATTTATATCCGTATAATTATTAAAAAAAATTTAAATTGTGGTTAGATATTTTTAATCTTCCAAGTGCAAGTGTGTTGTTTCTTTTTACAAAACCATTATTAAAATATCCTTTAGAAAATACATCGACCGTTAACTAGTATGTAACTACTTCGTCATTTCTCTGAGGGTTGTTTAAGATTATAAATAAAATATGTATATATCTAATACTTCGAATTTAGCTAATATTTTACATCTAGATCATTCTAAGGGTTATTTATAAATTAAATTATAAAATTTCTATTACAATATTATTGAAAATAAATCTTTTTATATACAAATATTTTCATCAAAGATTTTACAAATGTAAACAGATGAATTTATATAAATTATAAATAAATGTAAACAATAAACAATTATTTATTTTTATTAAATTTATTTTTTATATTAATTGGAATTGTATTATCAATTTCAAAAACTATTAAAATGACTTAATTCTCATTTAAGAACTAGTATAACTAATATAACTGTTAACTTATAATTTCTTTACAATTGTAAACTTATTTTACGAAATGATATTATATAACTAATTACCCATATAGTATAGGTATACTATAGTATAGGTATATATACTATATATATAGTATACCTATACTATAGTTTACCTATACTATAGTATACCTATACTTTAGTATTATTGAGATGACCTATATGGTCAACATAGTAGGATATAGTATACTATATCCTACTATGTTGACCATATAGGTAATCTCAATAATATCTAGAATAACTAGGTATATGTAGGTAAATATATGTAAGTAGAAACAAATGTAATATATAAAAATATATAAATAAATAATTATACATATAGCAATTTATTTTACACATAGGTTCATCATATGGATATGTTAAATATATATATATATATATATAAATACTAATAAGATTATTAATAATTATATATTAAAATTTTATTTTTTTAATTTATATTTTAATATATATTTAATCTATATTTTATTTATGAAAAATTATTAAATTAGATGCATTTTGTTTTTATAATTGTATTGACAATATAAATGATTTAATACTAATTTGATGATACGTTGAAGTGTGTTATTTGAATAATAAATACAAATATTTAAAATATGGTATCTAAATAATCCATGAATAACTAATATTAACAAGTAATATTATATTTTCTATAGAATTTGAAATATTTTATAAATTGAAAATAAAAAAACAATAAATAAAAACAAAACAAATAACAAGAACATCTCGTGTAATATAATTAGCGGCTTATCGACTAATTATAATAATTTATTAATTATATATATACATATAGAACTAGTTTTCTAACTACTTCATATAACGAAACATTCATCGCGTGATATCCGAATTTCGCGTTACGAAACCCCGCTAATCGGCCGTCAAAACATAACCGAAACATCACCGGAACACAACAGAAACATCACCGGAACATCACCGGAACATAACCGGAACATCACCGATGTAGGCCCGTAACCATAGCTACGTTAAGCTCAGACCTCGGCCATCGTACGGACATCACTAACGCTGCTACGATGTCGACTACGACGAGGACCTGCGAGCACGGCTACGTGATGTACAATAACGTGAACGCATCGCTATGTTTCCCGTGTATAGCCGCCGTCGAGGAGTTCATGCTTGACCACAGCGGTTGCGATGCTTGGACCACCGTGGTCGGTAAGCTGTTGGCCGTGTTCTTCGTGTTCAATACACTGTGGGTGGTCTTCTGTCTTACTATTTTCAACTTAAGCGACTCGGCCATCTTGGAAGTTAGTCACGTGCGACGCCTAGTATTACGTGTTACGTCACTATTTCGTCACAGTTACGTCACTATTACGTCACTATTACGTCACACACGTAGTCGTAGTTCTTTTATGTTATTGTAATCTCTTTTATCGGACATTATTATCATTTGTTTTGATTTTATTAGTATTTTCTCTCGAAATGAGCGAACATGACCATAAATACACCATTGTCTAATCATATGTATAATATTTATATTATTGAAATATACATATCGTTTAGTTACTAATATATTTCATTATAAATAATATATATATAGTATTTATCGTATTCTTAGTATGTATCAGTATAGCACCGTTAATATAAGCCCCGCCCCCCGACGCACGCAGAGCACGGAGATACGCAGCCTTCAGTGCATGATACTGGGAGAGGCGTTCGTTGCCATGGCGATGCTGACGAACATCTACTCGAGCAGCGACGTGAAGTTCATCATCAACCAGTGTACGATGAGCTACTTCCTGTACAACGTGGGCGTGGTCCTGGTGTACGCCACTCTGATAACCGTTAGTATGCGCGTGCGCGACTAGCGGGACTTTAGAATGATTTGAAAGTGGGGAGGGGTGAGCAATATAATTACTTTGTTTATAAAAAAAAATCTAATGAAATACATCTACTTATTTATAATAGATACATATAATTATGATATAAATTATGTTGAACACAAATGTTTTTATGTGAACAAATATTTACACGGGGTAACACATAATAATGTGGTAATTTCAAATAAAATATCCCTTATAAGATTTTATAAAAAGGCCAAATAGTGCAACCGTTATATATTGTATACACCAATTAATATATTAATGTTGTACTTCTTCTTATGCATACTTGGTAGTTGATTTTTACGTATAGTACTATGCATGTGTATATATAAAACTAAATATAACTAATATGTTATATTTGATTCAAATGTTAAGCAATTCGTATTTTTATATAATTATCATTAATTAAATATAGTCGAATTTGTTGTTACGTGATATATGTGGTCATGTTATTGTGCAGGGTTGTTTACCTCTATGAAAACAGTGTCATATTGAGATGTGACAGTTTCTCATATGTGTTACCTATTCAATTTAGATATTTATTATTGTGCATAGATTTTAAATTTATATTCACTGCTTCATAAAAGCATGTAATATGCGATATTTAATATTATATATTTGATTAAATAATTAATAAACAAAAGTTTTATTTTTATAATGTTATCAACATTGAATGCAACTTAAATACTATATTGTAATATTAGTAATAATTATTATTTACTTTATAAAATTATAAATTTAATATGAATTATATATAATTTATAAATTATATTATAAATATGTATTCTATTAAAACTAATTATGTTGAATTAATATAAATACTAAGAATTCTTAGATTACATTATTGTAAATATAACATTCGTTGAATTCCGTATTCTTAGTAAATAAATGTTTATATATTAACAAATTTCAATTTAATTTAAAAAATATATTTACACTAAAATAATTTAAATAAACCTTTTAAAATACATTTCACATTTCCAATATGACGAAATTCCTATAACTATAATTATGTTATATAGCATTATATATTATGGTATTATAAATGAGTGACTATAAATTTAAAATGTGGTAGCCACATTATAGTGGGTTCAAAGTTGAATCGATAGAAAATATAAACATAGGTAACCTCTGAATACGACATCTGACAGGTGACATATATGTCGTAGGTCACTACAAATAACTTATTAGTAATAAGTATTATTATATATCGTTCAAATGTCACTTAATATCACTTAAATTACAAAATAAACTAATAACGCTATCTGTTAATTAGTTACATCACATATTATTACATTTTGTATATTGTAGTAAATATAAATATAAAATTTATGATCGATACTATTTATATGTCTTAATTTGATCGAAAACATTTCAATATGATACCTTATATGATACTTCATATTGTATATCTTTATTTATATGAAAGCGTTTTTCCTACTTCAGTCAAACATGTATTTATCACCCCAATGCTAACAACATAATCATCATGTGGAATAACCAATAACTACCACGTGAACCTAATCAATAACTAGCACATGGTGTTCCAACTTTCGTTTAGCAGCAATATTCTGGAATGCATTGCTGTTATTCTATTACATAGATTTATTACTACAAATAAAGTAATGATACATTTTGAAGTGAATTCAGGCAAGGACACTCAACTGAAATAACGCTACAACAAATACTCTACAACATATCACTCTACAGTATACCCGTGGAAGCACACATATCATGCCAATTTAGATATATCACGTGCTTTCTATTCCCTGACCTATTCCATTATTATCTCAACACTATGATTGTTATACTTAGAACCCAACTTAAATCGATCGTATCCTATATTTTAAAGCGAGCGTCGTCCGTTAACATGTACAATGTCTCTATCTAACCTCGCCCCTCATTACATTGTGTCTCGGGGATCTATTCTTGGCCCTTTTCTCCATATCCTACCTGTACGTGATATTATTTGTCATTTCAGATATAAATTATTACATATACGCTGATGATATTCAACTCTACTCCTTGTTGTTTCACTCCTACAATTTACTACCAGATTCCCAAATATGTAAGTGTTCTTCAACAATAGGTTATGGCTACTTTCAAACAATCTTTTTATTAATTCCTTAAATTCTACACTCCTTATTATCCATAAAACTATCATTGTTTTCCTACTATTGTCTTTAAATATATCCTAAGCAAGTCCTAAATGTTGATATTACTTGTAATGTTAACCCAGGTATAGCTATCCCTCAATCCCTACATCGCTAATATATCTAAATCAGCCAACTTCGCTCATCAAAATTCGTCGCCTAAGGAAATCTAGCTCTCCCCCTCACCTCTATCATCATATACACATTTGTCCTATCGCGTATCATCATCTACCACTACATCAAGCTCTATCATCTTCCGAACATGTGTTATCACAGTTAAATAATATTATTCGAGCATCTATTCACACCTAATCGATCTATCATTCCTCCACGGACTCCCACAAACTCACATATGATATATAACTGATTCCCTCATAAAAAGTGTTACCCTACACTCCATCATACATCTTTTATTGTATCACTCCATTATTGATGACTACCCTACTAAAATATGACGTTAACTAACATCACATAGTTTCGATATCTATATTAATATAGTATATTGAAATTTCCATAACTTATCCCCATAATTATGGTAGGAGTATATTTCATCTATAGTACTTATTGAAATATACTCCTACCATTATTATATCTATACGTAGTATTATCGTAGTATATCTATACATAGTATTCATTTATTGCGCATCTGAATGCCTACATTTAATTACTATAATAGTCAAATTAACTATATAATTAATATATATATATATATATTAATAATAGTAATTAATATTTAGAAAGTAAAAAGAAAGGTAATAAAATCATATTTAAAGAATAAAAGTTTTTACGAGAAGATAACGCAGACGAATGAAGACGTTTTGACCCTACTTCCGGTCATAGCATACCTCATTACTATTGTTAGTGCAATCTACTTATAGCATATATGAATACCATTGTTAGTGTTCTATACGTATATATGTGTATATACATAAACAGTGTTTATTAAACACACACTTACACACATACACATACACACACACATATATATATATATATATATATATATATATATATATATATATATATATACATATATATATACCCTCTTTGTGAGTATAGATTACGAGATAATCTCTGATGCTCTCCTTTGAGCAATAATTGTATTTGCTAAAAGTGTATTTACTTTCTGAACTAATTAAACTATTTTCATTCATGCATTCATATATATATATAGGTTTTATATTATATGAATACTTAATAGTGTTATGTTAACAGTACATCCTTTCTTGATGTTCAAATGTACCTTTTTAATTATTTAAAATGTACTTGTTATTAGAGGCGCTGGAACGATTTTGTATGTAGGGGGGACCAACCAATCAAAATAAATATTGTAGTAAAAGTGGGGGGGGGGGACCAATACATAGGATGTCCCCTATATTTTAAAGTGGGGGAACATATCCCCCACCGATGTTTAGAAATGTCTAGAAATGTAGAATTCAAATACTGACATATATGCTTATATAAGTCACGTTATATGAACTAACTTAGGATAATATGCAATTATTATAAATATGA
This sequence comes from Osedax fenrisi, assembly GCA_964019155.1. Taxonomy (NCBI): domain Eukaryota; kingdom Metazoa; phylum Annelida; class Polychaeta; order Sabellida; family Siboglinidae; genus Osedax; species Osedax fenrisi. The sequence continues at coordinate 11,943,655 of OZ025243.1, forward strand.
AAATATTGAATAATTTGATTGTTCAAAAAATTAATATACACATTATTTACATTTATAAGATAGCTTCTTTCATAAATAAAATAAAATTTTATATTAGAATATTTGGTTAATAAAAAGGTAATAAAAGGGTACAAAATATGGCAATTTTTCTGATAATTCCTAAACTCCGCGATTTTTCCAATAACGTCAGATATATGGTGATACTTTATTTATTTGATCCGTTATTCTAAAACTCAGTATATAATTAGAAAAAATGTAAAACTAAGTTATTCGATATTAAAATTAAGCGAAAAATATAATAAATGCTATACTTGCCTCCCTCCTACATCTACACACACCCATCACTACACTCCAGACCCGTTCCTCCAACACCTTTATCCTTACCACTCCCCATTGTTAAAAACTCCATTCTTCAAATATACGCTCATTTGCCCTCTCTGCCCCTTACCACTGGAACTCCCTACCCAAACACCTACGAATAAACTCATTAACTCCCTCCTTTAAACGCCACCTCAAGACTCATTACTTCTCCCTTACCTTCCCTCCCACTCAATAATTTCCCTCCCACGGACGGCCGATTGTTCACGCACTTGCAGTCCATAAACCAAAAAAAAATAAAGTAAGTAAAGTACTTCAGGAAGAATCTATATATATCCATTAATAATACAGAAAAACTTTACATGTCAAAATTATCGAGTAATAAACAATATTAAGATACATTTAATTTTAATAAATCAATAATCAATAACTTTTTTATTATTGAATTATTTATAGGTCATATATGTATTACCCTACTCGATAATTTTGACATGTAGAGTTTTTCTGTAGGATCAGTGGATATATATATATAGATTCTTCGTGAAGGATGGGTAAATTATCCTATACCAGTATTAATAATAGTTATATCAAATGTAAAAGATAATAAAATTATCAAATATTATATTTAATTACTTATCTTAATTTATTAAAATAAAATAATATATATATGATGATACGCCCCTTTTAATAAATAAACCACGCCCACCACCACCACAGATCCTAGTGATGATAATAACGGTATCATACTACGGCAACAAATATCGTCTGGTGGATACGCCTGGTTACTTCCCTCATTCGTATACCTGCAACCTGTACATAGGTAACGTCTGTGAATTCGTGTTAATCTACTTCTTCATTAATCTAGGGTAAACTAGTAATTATACGTATATATTATTACGTAGTTGTGTGTGTACGTTTGTGTGTGTATGTACGCGTGTGTATGTGTGTGTGTACATTGTACGTGTGTGTTACGGTTGTAGATTATTGTGAATGGATGGGTGTACATTTCGAAAATGAATACTATAAACAATAAATTAATTAGCATAGAAGTAATTTATATATATATATATATATATTCATAAATATAAATTATGATCAAAAAATGAATAATACACTGAACTATACCATGGTACACTGCAGTGTTCAATACAATAATCCGCATTTGAAACATTTCCGTATCTCAACATATAATATAGCTTATAAATAGCCTATAGCCTGTACATTACTTATTAATTCTATAGAACTAATAATGTGTATATATAGAAATAAGTGGGAATATAAATAATATATATCCTATAGGAATATAAATGTTATGAGTTTTTAATGCTAGGATTTGATACTTTTAATATTTTACCCGATCGGAGATGTTGTGTTCGTAACTACCGAGCCCGATCTGCTATATATATATAGTGACTATAGTCAGACCATATAATGATGATGAGTCACACATGGCCAATAGCGCTACCCTATTAGTCATCGCTTACAGTCTTTGTGAGGTATTCCTCGATCGGCAAATGTTGAAGAGTGTAACCGTACATATCGCTATTAATACACTATCATATAGTATCATATTTAGAATATAATAAACAAATTATTTGGGTTTTTAAATTAATATTTATCATTTTATTTCTTATTTAATTTATAATTCACACGAACGTGCTTCTAATAGGACCATGGTCCACTATACATAGCTTAGTGTGTGTGTGTGTGTGTGTGTGTGTGTGTGTTTGTGTGTATGTGTTGTTACTATAACTTGTCAGTGCTTCTTGTGTTATCTCTAATAATGGGTTGGATATAGGTTTTAATAAGTAAACTATCTTAAAGGGTTAATTAAATATGCTCGCAAGCTCAAAACAAATATTATATATACGTATATTAATATATATATATATATATATATATATATATATATATATATATATATATAAAGTATACATATACGTGTTATCGATAGATTTCGATTGTAAATATGTGTTCATTCTACGTCAGAATCGATAAATTCCGTCACATTCCTCCGTGTTTCGAGTTGGAGCTGATCAACATCGACATCTACTGCAAGATGAACGCCCTCCTGTGGACTGCCTTCATGTTCTCGTACAATCTCGTGGAACCACGTCACGTAACCTTCTGTAAGTCGGTGCATATGGTCGGCTTCAACGTACTGCTGATCCTCTACCACGACATCCCATTGGTTATAATCGTATATAGAAGTAGTCATAACAGTAGCAGTAGTATACTATATATAGTATACTATAGTATACTATAGTATACTATAGTATACTATAGTATACTACTAACTATAAAGTATATCCCTATAGAGTTGTATTCCACTCTCTACCAGGCAACTGGTTATTAACTTTCTTTATCTATCTATAGATCTCTCTTGTTTTCTCTATTATTATATAACCCCAGTTATTATACCCCTAATAATTTGTCATTATCTATCTACCGGTCTCTCTTACATTCTCTACGACGACATCGCACTCGTTACTGCTGTTTCCTCATCCATATCTACATATGTAATATATGGACATATATACTATATATCTACCTATCACTCTATCCCAAGCTATCAATATATACCTCTACCACTATCTACCAATACATTCCACTGGTTACTATATACACATTATCCACCTTTCATCAATAGCATTACTTAACCCTATTTAATTTATACAACCCTTCACCCTTTCCATATCATTATATAACCACATTTATGCTATCTCCATTATCCTGTATATATATATATATATATATATATATATACAATGTGGCTTTATATCATTATATATTTGATAGTAATAATAATGATTACAGTAATTTATTGGAAGAATTTTGTTTTCTGTTTAGTTTTATAGTTTATAATATTAATCTACTTCAAAATAGCTTCAAAACAATATAGCATATTTTCTATTTATATCGCCCGTGTGTATATATCCTCTGTATATACCAAGGACATAACATTGTATATCATATGGCTAACTATGTTTATACTATAGCGTTGGCACCTTCGCTAGATGTTGCGACTGTACATGGAGTTCAAGGACATTCTGAAAAACCCCATCCGGTTGGATAAGTACCAGATGAGCACGGCACCCCGGGGTGGCAAGTCTAAGGTGGTGTATTCGTTCGATCACAGGCAAGCTCGTCACATGACTCATGTTAACGATATTCTCGATGATGGCAACGATTCCGTGTACGCTATCGAGAACAATGACGGTATGCGCATGCACGTGGTGTTGTGCGCATGTGCTGATGTGTGTGTATATGTAGCGCTACCTTATATATATATATATATATATATATAATTCGTAATACATAAATCTTATTATGAAATAATTTAAAACTTTCACACTTTTTTTTGTGATATATTTTTATTTTTATTTACTAATTTTTAATTATTATGAATTGAATATTATTAGCCAACAACGTTCACAATATATAGGATAAATATTCAGGAGAAAAACATTAACTTGTTTAATAAATTCCCGATTATTACTTGCCTGTTATCGAGGAATAATAAATCTGATTTATGTAATTTATTTATATCGGATAATTAAATATATAAGTTTATTAATATTCGAATACATACACTACTATATGTACTTCACATACACACATACGCACCTCGTAACTTTATACTACATATACTACTACTACTACTACTACTACTACTACATATACTATAACTACAACAGCCGAAGTTATAAAGCTTGCTATCGACAACACTATGGTAGACCTTAAGAACATCAATTCATTCATGGGAGGTATTACGTCATATGTATACGTCACTTGTATATGTATATATATATATATATATATATATATATATATATATATATATATACATACATATATATATATATATATATATATATATATATATATACACACACATATTGTTATTTTTATTGTTATTTTTATTTAGTGGAGTCCTTTCATCCCATCCAGGAACTTAGATGAAGTTTTCACTTATAACCATATATGGATCTAATGTCCCTTCGAAGCCGCTCGTGTGTTAAGGCATCCATGGTTTTAACGAGAGCCAATAAATGCATTTAATTATACACAATTATATAAGATCACTTCTAAATAATATTTTAAGACCCATTTTATAAAAATAATTAATAGTCCGGACGAGGCTCGAACCCGTGTCCTACTGCTTGTGTGTCTGACGCCTTAGCCACTGAGCCACACAGGCAGTTTTGAATCAATATATATATATATATATATATATATATATATATATATATATTATCGTACCTTACCTTACCAGGTCGAGCTTGCTCGGTAATCCATGACATACTTCTTCACTCCTTCTCCAGCATTCATCACCGTATTTATTTCATCTATCATTAGTAGATCGGTATCATCCCGCAGTTGATCTATGTACGTCTTCGCTGGTCGTCCACGCGAACGGTTACCATGCTGTGGTTGCCAGAGTATCAGGTCTCTCGCTACTTCATCTTTGCTTCTCCAGTTATGACCGGCGAACCTCAGCCTTTGCATGCGTATAGATTTGCCAATTTTTGGAATATCGCCATATAATTGCTCATTTATTAGATGGATTTGTTTGTTACATCTCGAAGCATGCGTGTGTATGTTCCATTAATCTTTTTCTCTAACGAGGTTGTTAGAGTCCAGATAACAGAACCGTAAACAAGCACGGATTAAACTGTAGCTCTGCATAAAATGTATTTTAAGACGAGTAGGTACTTGGATTTGATTTCCAGATAATATTCATGATATTTAATGCTGCCCAGGCTTTAGCGATCCTTATATTAACATATATTTTAGTTGATCTAATATAACTTCCTATATATTTAAAATATTCTACTTATTTTTTTCCACAGATATTTTTCATTTGCATGTTGTTATTCTTATTGATATTGATATATTCAGTTTTGTCAGTGTATATGCAAAGTCAAATTTCTTTTGCTGCTATATATATATATATAGGTATATTATATCAAATATATATTATATCAAATATTGTAATATAATATATAATTTAAAATATAATAATAAATATATAGATTACTTTAAATCGGCTGAAAGGTGTGTAGAAATTAAACAGAACTTGAACAAAGGTTTCTATATATATATATTTATATAATTATCCTTTAGGAAAGGTAAACGACTAGATAAACATCGCGCTTCTTCATTTACCATAGTCATGCCTAAATAATGATATTATTATCCTAATTATATATATATATATATATATATATATATATATATATATATAATTAGGATATGTAAATAATCTCTAATGTTATGATATATAATATAAATTATTTATAATTAAATATTATGTATTCATATTAATTATTCTAACAATCTTTAATTATTTCATGTTATTGATGTGAAAACTATCCGGCATGATTGTTAGTACACCCTAATTAGTACACCCTAATTATTACACCCTAATAAGTACACCCTAATTAGTACACCCTAATTAATACACCCTAATTAATACACCCTAATTAGTACACCCTCATTAGTACACCCTAATTAGTACACCCTCATTAGTACACCCTAATTAGTACAACCTAATTAGTACACCCTAATTAGTAAGCCCTAATTCGTACACCCTAATTATTACACCCTAATTAGAATAACCTATTTAGTACACCCTAATTAGTAAGCCCTAATTAGTACACCCTATTTAGTACACCCTCATTCGTACACCCTAATTAGTATACCCTATAGGGTAAATATATTTAGTTTAGCTAATAGTCTATAAGCTATATACGCATGCTTAATTATTTTATAATATACATCAACGTTTTAAATATTACTAGTACTGGGTTACGAAAATGGTGTTACAACCATGGGGTTATAACTAGTGATGTAAATTATGCCGAGCTTTTTGATGCCGAGCCGATCTTTTGGTTAATGATGCCGAGCAGAGACCTTAATTAACACATCGAAAAAAACGAGCCCTAGCCGAGATTAGACTCTAGCCAAACGAACCAAGACTCTAACAAAAATATCCCGAACCTAGTAGATACTTTAGGTAACTGAGACTGAGACTGCATCGATGCTTTAGATTTGAGAATCATTTACATCACTAGTTATAACCATGATGTGATGAGGAATGTTGGAAATATGATCCATTGTTCATAACTTGAATAGTATCATTTCATAATATTTCTTTAAAAATATATTATCAATATAACATGAAATATTGTCTGATCCATAGTTTAATACATGTATATTCACGTACAATGTACGTCGTACATATATCATGGGAGGTATACCCTATATGGTGTAAAGTATATGACGTCATACGACATAATAACAATGCATAGCTAGTATGTTCACTGTATACAGTATATACAGGTATGTATACAGTATATTTGCTATATATAGCAAATGTAGAATGTATTAATATATGCAATAAATGACATTGAATATATATATATATATATATATATATATATATATATATATATATATATATATCAATTATATAATACTACATAATGATCGTACTATCGTATGCTATGTTATGCAATAATTACAAGGCCAAATAAACATTTATGAATTATATTTATAAGTTATAAATTACATTAACAAATAATACAAGTATATATATAAATATATTAATTAATTAAATTATTTATTTAACATCCTATATATATATATAATAAAACACCTAACATATACGTTACATAAATAGTAAACAAACTACAAACAATGATAAACTCAATAACAAATACCATGGATGAATATAAAGGTTTATAATAAATTAAACATATATAATCATAATTACATGTATTATGTATATATGTGTATATAAATGTATACTATTTATTATATTAAATTTATAATATATAAGCTAATTATATTATGCGGTGACTTTAACATTGATTTACTTGATTTTTTAAATATATTTGTTAATATAAGTATATACACTTGAATAACAGAAAAAACTGCTAAATTAATAGATAATATATTCTATAATGGAAATGTATCTAATATATGTTCATGTATCTTAAAATATGATATAAATTTATATTTATATTTATATTATTTTTAAAAAAATCACAAAATTAAAATTATAATACAATAATAAAAATATCACAATATTTATAATCAAAATAATATAGAAATATATTAAATTTTTAAAATAACCTTGAAAAAACAGACTTTGTCATAAAATCAAACGATTTGAATTATTCTACGGTGTTATTTTTAAATTATATTATCAAATTATATGACAAATCTTGTATTGAAATTAAACATTTAAAAAATAATCGTATAAAATCACAGAATCACACATCCGAGAAAACACAATGTATTACAAATTACAATAAATATTAATTGAAAAGATTGCAGAGAGACTACAATTTCTAAGTGAAATTTATTTAGCCATTAATAATTTTAAACCTAAAGTTTCTCAAGATGAACTTGATATATCTATGAAACTTATTCAATAAATATCATCCTCTATAGAATGATATTATATTAATATATTATAAATCATGTAATGTATATTTTTAATAGATAATTTGATGATGGATTATTTTATAGTTTTTTTAAAAGATCTACAATTATTCCTATGTTTAAATCTGATGATTGTAACGATATTAATAATTATAGACCTATTTCATTAAACTTTTCAAGTAGACTTTTATCTTTTTGTATAATTTCAATATTATTAATGATGAACTAATTAGTTTAAGAACAAAATATAAGTACACTCAATTGAAACATTACTTTGGACTTAAATAAATATTGTGTAGTATTAGTTGTAGAACTTAAAAAATGTTCGGTACTGTCAATCATGGAATTATAATTAACAAATTAGATTATTATGGAATAAGAGGGATATCTATCTATATATTTATCTATATATATATATATATATATATATATATATATATATATATATAATATATGATATATAATAAAATCTATGTTAATATCTAGAAATAGTGGATAGTGAAATAAAGAACTGCGATAAAACGATGAAAGATAAATCTAAGTCCAAGATAAACACCGTTCAAATAGGTTATCACTATATATAGTCTATAGGCATTGTTATAGGTAACTAATATATCGCATTGTTGATGTTGATACAATACGTTGTTAATTAATAGTGATTATAAGTTATTAATAATAATACCATATTTTTAATAATGATAAGAAGTTATTAATAATAATATTATATTGTTAATAATGATAACCAGTTATTAATAATAATACCATATTGTTAATATTAGTATTAACAATGATTGTTCATCCTTCTATCATAAGTTACGTCGAAAAAGGATTCTTTAGGAAACACGAAAGAAGCTAAAAAGTCTAGAGTTACTATCAAGTCTAAACAAACTCTGACAAGACTCGACACTGTTAATACTATATCAGTTAAGGACATCGCAATTACAATAAATCAATCAACTGAAAGTAAGTTATATACATACACATATAGTGAACACTGTTATTTATAAAAAGCATTCATCGTTATTAGAATAATTATTATAATTAATAAGACATTATTATTTTAATATATCGATAATAAATAAACATGCTAGTAATATATCGATAATACATAAATGTTAAAAGCCATATGTTTAGTAATATATTTAGTAATAAGCATATTCTGGTAATATATCGATATTAAATATATAGGTGAAATCTAATCAATGAACATATATATTATTTAAATATATTAAATATATCATTAAATATATCATTATATTTTATATATTTATTACGAATGAGTCACACCTGAATGTCTATGATGTTATTTTGTTTCTATATCTGAAAGTATGGTTATCAAATATTAATAATATGTAAGGGTATTAATTTAATACCCTGTAAAATAGCACACATTTTATTTTTTGTAATGCTCATAATCAATATTTTCTCACAAATTTTAAATTGAAAAATATAGAAAATTATGTGTTTTTATTTTAATTTCATATTTTGTAATTTAGTATTAAAAGGGTATACATATTTTAAAATAAAAACACATGTTTATCAATATTTTTCAATTTCAAATTTGTGAGAAAATATTAATTATAAGTATTACAAAAAATTAAATTGTTGCTATTTTATGAAACCATTATATTGTGAATTCTTTTTAGTATAATTTTAATTTGTAAAACATATTATTATAATTATTTGTTATATGGTGTAAATTGTGGGTATACCATATATATAGAATCTATAGATGAAGTGTTTATTCAAAGTATATTATACTGTGTAATGTATTAGACCGAAAACACATTGTTAGAATTAATTTAATGTCAACATACATTTCTTCATATTAAATCATTAGAAATTATATGTAGGGATTATCCTGTAAAGGTTGTAATATATGGTATGATATCACTAAAAATAGGATACTTGTTGCTATTTTCTATGTATACTTGAGCTCAATTATACTTTCGAAACCCTTAACCTCAACAAATTTCTTTCTCTTATTTCAAATATAACAATTACTGCAATCACGTTGCATTACTATTGTCCTAATAATAGTTATAAAAATGTCTTACTCTGGTATCATTAATGGGATATATTATTATTGTAACCTCTTCTCGTCTCGATCATGTAGGTTTGGTGTAACTTGAGAGTCAGTTTTAAATCCGTTTTTAATATCTAAGGTGCCTACATATGCATATGTTACCTCTGTTTGATATATCTTAATTAACTTTCTCCATATCCATATATATTCCGATTATATTTATATTTGTATATCCTGCTCTGATGATTCTGATTGGTCTACAAATTTATTCTCCCCGTATTTGAATCGTAGACGAATAAATATAGTTAAGACTATCTATCTAATAAATGAACCTACTTAAATATCTAGAAAACCCATGGTATTTACTTCAGCTTCCTAATCATGTAATCCCAATCACAAATATCTTATCTATCTGTTGTTATCCTGTTATCCTGTAACTATGTATTACTACTTGCATTACTATGTATTACTACCTATAAGTATACTTACTCCCCGAATTGTAAGAAATGTTGAGATATACTATAAACTATACTAATCTAGACATAAACTTGTTCTTATATAGACAAGTATCCCATATAATTCAAAGAGTAATCTTTCATATGCATTCTCTTCGACTTATTAAAATTGCAATGTCAATTTCAACTAATATAGTTAAATTAATTGCATAATCATATACCATAGCCCACTTTAAACATGTAATAATCTCTTACCGATTGGACAGTCCAGGTTCGTCAATACTCAATGATGTATTGTAATGTTGATAGATTAGGTCACCAATATGCTTATCAATTTCTCAATTATATTCATTGACATTAAATCTATTATAAATAACAATATAAAACATTTTTATTTTTCATATTTTAATACCCAATAAACAACATGATTTTCTTGTATAAATAAAATTCTTATTTATTATTATTATTATTATCAGATTTGGGCAATGCCAAGGTTATTATAGGAACCAGTGTTGCTTATCGAGACAATTCCCCCGAACTATTATAACTCATACATTGTTCTCTGCGTTCTGAAAAATCTCCATATATTCTTATACCCATATATATCATATTCATTTAATTAATATAATATCCTGGGAACTGTCTACCCTACCTATGTGATAAACTTCCAATTGGCAATTTATTTCTGTAACTACTATTTTTTTCAAAAGAATAAAATCTCATTTATTCGCCAATTATTATTTATCTAACTTTTTCATTTTAATTCGTATATATTAATTTATATTTTGTTTTTTAGTATATTTAGTTCCATTTATCACCTATGTTTATCATATTTATGAAATGATGTCATACGTAACCCATTGTATTCATGACATAATACATCCGACCAATCAGCGAAGAAAGATGAACAAGTGAAAGCATCTATCGGTAAACTTAGTCGTCAATTGACTAAAGAATCGAATTCAACTAGTCCCATATTTGAAGACGGTTATTTAAGTAGCTTTCATACATGTATATATATATATATATATATATATATATATGTTTGAGTATATATGTATACGCATGCATGAATGTATGCATGTGTATACACTATATATAGTAGGCCTACAATACCTAACTATTAGGTACTATTTATGTATTAAATTTTCGGTCGCATTAAACGTACATATAGGATACGCCTATAGGATTCGTAGGCAATATTATAGGATTCGTAATACGTATTATATATTATAAATAGACGTGAATGACTGCTCAATCCTATACATATGTACCAAGTTACCCGTGTTTTATACGACCACGCTTAATACGTGATCATCTACATCATGTATACTTGATGCATAGCATACGTTATTCTATCACATTGTTATTTGTTTAATACTCCTAGTGTATAGCAAATCTTCAACAAATCAATATGACTAAAGAGATTTCATTTCTATCGCTATAGTATAAATTACTATTTATAAATAAACTTAAATATAAATTGACCGATTACGTAATATTACCGATTACGTAACGATAATGAGATTATGTAACGACTAATGATACTAACAGCGCCTGCGGCGGTGAAGAGGAAACCTAAAGCTAAACAATCTCAGAAGTTAGCGCTCAATTCTCCGGATCAAGTATACGATAGCAACGCCAATAGAGGCTCGGCTAACAACCGAGGCAACGTACCAGATAATGGCCAGGGTTAGTTGTATGCTAAGTAACGTATACCCTAGTATTGTGTGTAGTATCGATACCAATGACCATAGAGAGAGAGAGAAACTCTATATTTAGCTCCAGCTTCCTATCTAGCTCTAAGTTAATGACGAATCCCATACGCTTAAACAGTTAAACAATCAACTAATATGAAATCACAAATGAATCAGCATAGAGATAGTGTCATTAAAACGGAAGATTATAACGGTTATTTTATAATAAATATGTATCCGAAAACTGTATCCATTATATTTAATAAATAGTAAACAAATATAATCTTCTAATTAATTGGATATATATGATATTATTTACAGGTAAACAAAACAATTATATAAAGTCACAAATGAATATGCAAAGAAATGGTGTCGTTAAAGAAGATGGTTATTTTTATAATTCATATATATATATATATATATATATATATATATATATATATATATATATATATATATATATATATAGTATACTATATAAATTATATTACATAATTAAAAATGTTATCATTATAATTAATTTAATAAATATAATAATATGTATAGGTAAGCAAAACTATTATATAAAATCAAATATGAATATGCACAGAGATAGTGTCGTTAAAGAAGATTACAATGGTTATTTGTATAACAATTAGTAGGCATATATATATATATATATAATAATGTATACTTATATATAAGTTAATTATTCACAATTAGTAAATGTACTTCTATGGATATTATAATATCATTATAACAACTATAGTTATACACAAATTAATAAACCATAAGGGATTTCACTTTAAGCCGTGTACACACCGCTAGCATTTATGGAAACTAATGTTAATTATGTTATATTTTTTCAATTTTTCTTTTAGTATATTTATTTAATATTTTCTAAATAGGCCTCCTATTAGCTTCGAAGTCGAGCCTATTTCGTACATGTTTAACCGTCACAATAATCAGTGATATAATAATAGGACAAATAATAATCAACTAATATAACATATTAATAGTGAGCAAAATGATAAAATAAACCACTGTAAACTAATATTTAATAAATATTAAAATAGGAAATATAACCTAATACAAATTATTGATTAAAATTACGATCTGACATTAATGAGCAAGATTATTTTTAATAATACATTAAATAGGATTCCAACATTCATAAATATTATTAAAACTAATCAATTGCTTACAATATAATGTATTTTATTTCTATTTTCGTTTATTTTTCATATAATTTTGCAGTAACTGTAGACAAATTCTTTAATTTTTTAATTTCGTATTATTCTTTGTCTATTTCTATAACGTATGTTATCGTTAGCAAATATTTATACTTTATACTTTCGATTATATATTTGAATTATGTATTTGCTTAAATACAGTATCAATCAATCAACTGTTAACATATTATTTGTAGTGAGAAAAGATGATAAAACTATATTTTCGAGAAATAATACCGCGCAGTCTGGATATGCAAATATACCTCAAGGTTATTTATCTTTATATCTTAATATCTTTATATATTAGTTGTATAATGATTAAATAATATTAATGACAATATCCAACTGATGTCATATTATTATAGTAACAAAAGAAAATATAAAGAAATCACAACAACAACAACAACAACAACAACAGCCTCAACAACAACAACAACAACAACAACCACAACAACCGAAACAACAGAAGCACCCGAAACAACAACATCATCAACCTAAACCACAACAACAACAACAAGAGAGTAATAAACAATCGATGATATCCAGTACAACGGGAACGCCTGCAGGAATGATGATAAACCATCCCTATGTGTCTACTAATGGTTACTAAACAATAGATTACGTCATCTATTACGTCATCTTTAAAGGTGATCACGTCAGCTACCAGATAGCACATGACCTACACGATGAATAGCGTTACCTGTATAGGTATACCATTACCTATCAGCTGTTATCTCATGTAAACTATAGTGTATGAAGAGGTGTATGGAGAGTGTGTATGGAGAGTGTGTATGGAGTGTGTGTATGGAGAGTGTGTATGTAGAGGTGTATGTAGAGGTGTATGTAGAGTATGTATACTTTTGTCAATTTCACATTCACTTATACTTCCCCTGTAAACCACTATTTGTAAAATTTCTTTTTTATAATTAATTAACCAAATTTGCTAATTTCTGTAGAATACTGAAAATAATACACAGTTTGTAAAATATTTGAAAATAACATTCGTAAAAAATACGAAAATAATTTACAAATAATACACAAATGTTCATAATATTAGAAAATAATACAAAATAATAAAAATAATATAATAAATTACCCAAATGCGTTATTCACTTTCTAGGAGAGAGTGCTCTAATTTCGACATGCACGTAATATCGACACCCTAGAGATCTCCTAAAATATAATTCCAATCAAAAAATAAGTAATGTATGAAATGTTAATCAATATAATTATAAATCATATAGTATATTTTTTTTTTAATATTTATATTTTTAATTATAAACAAAAAACTGATTTTTTCGTTACAACTCTAAATTTATGACATTTTTGAAGTAAAATATCGATTCTCAATCATTTGGAAATTTATATATTTTAAATATTTTAAATACATCGTATAGATCTAATTATATTTTACATATGCCGAACACTATTTTTATTTTTCATAATTTGTTACAAAGTTATTGACGTTTACCTAAGCAACATACATTTTCATAATACCGACACCCTAATTGCACGTAATATCGATACCCTTTAACCAATCAGCGTTATTTGTTCATAATTTGCGTGCGTTATGATAATATTCATAAATTAATAGACATAGTTAATACCTGATAATATACACATATGTTTGGTATTGATTCTACTTGGAATTAAATAGTTTTCAAAAACTATATAAAACTCCTATGTACGTATAATATTAGCATTATGTAATTTAAAACTTAATATTTATAATATAATATAAAATATTAAATATTTTCGACAATTAATTATAGGAAAACAACGTATGAATTACGTGTGTTAACTACAAGTAACGCGCATTTAATTATAATTGGATAGTAGATATTAAATACTATATGGTATATCTAAATATTGATATATTTAGGGTGTCGATAGGTGCCTATTATGTGCCAATGAATCGGTATTCGAGGCAGTGTCTGTAATATCGACACCCCTGTTATATCAGAGTTAACAAAACTAAAGTAAACTTTAACATAGCTATTATATGTATATACATACTTAATAGTATTAAGTTAATACTTATACATAACATTTGGAAATATTTAATTAAGAAATAATAAAGTTATGGTGATTTATTGTTAGGGTGTCGGTATTCGAGTACTCTCCCCTATGTGTTTTCTTTATTCACAAGTGATATAAATTCATTCACTTATAAGGGAAATCCCCTATAGGGGAAAGTAACCGAATACGGACACTTTAACAATAAATGATCTTAACTTTTTATGACTCGTTATTTTTATTCAAAAATTACAATATATTAATATTATATGATTATAGATATTATTGTAATTTTAAAATTTTATTTTATCGTGTCCGTATTCGGTACCCATGTCCGAATACGGACACCCTGTGTTATAATATGGACACCCTATATACCACTAGATAAACTATATATTATTGATGTGAAATTATAATTACGTTATTTATAATTAATTTGAAGAAAAATATATTGTAATTATATTAGTTAATATTTTATTTATTTTTATTATTTTTTAATTAATAATACAATTTAAGTGTATAAATAATACATTTTGTAGAATTAGCTTTATTGGTAGTATTAATATTATAACACACGCGATTTTTATGAAAATCAGAATATTCATACGCTGTGCGTTGATTGATTATAGGGTGTCCGTATTACGACATTTAGAGTGTCCGTATTAGGGACTTATATGACATCTAGATATTTGCTTATAACTTAATGAATATTTGATAAAAAACATAGAAATTAAAAATACAATTTTTAGAATGCTTTATTTGTTAATAATATAGTATTATATTTTATATCGATACATTTGTATATTCTTGAGAAGGTTTTAAGTTGAATTTTTTTTTCATAAATTTAATAAAAAAATCAGTTTATTGGATATATTATCAATATTTTAAATAATTACAAAATTAAAAATACTTTTTTAGAATATTTTTATAATTATAAATATTTTATTCATTACATTTTTTTTGGTAGGATTTATGGTTTCTGAGTTACCGAGAGTGTCCGTATTCGGGCACTGTCCGTATTCAGTTACTTTCCCCTAATTAAATTAGAATACATTATTCATAACATTAATAATAAATAATGTAATTGTAATTTGTCTGATTGATTCATCAATAATATATAGTTTATCTAGTGGTAAATAGGGTGTCCGTATTCGGAAATGGGTACCGAATACGGACACCCCCGTTATCTATGGAATCGAAAGATTAAATAAAATTTTAAAATCACAATAATATCAATTATCAAATAATATTAATATGTTGTAAATTGTGAATAAAAATAATGAGTCATAAAATGGTAAGACCATTTATTGTTAAAATGTCTGTATTATGTTACTTTCCCCCCAAGTGATCGACAAACTGCTTTAATAATAAACATCCATTTACTCTATTTTGTTATTTCGTAATAGTAAATCCTATATTATTATAAATTAATTAAAATATTAATATATTTAATTACATAATAAAATATAATTTGTATTGCAGTTAACAATTTTAATTTTTTTTAAAGTCTACTTTCTATTATTTAAAGGTAACAATATAAAATAGATAACATATTACTATCTTAAAATTTATTTATATTTATATAAATTGATATACATATTTCACATCCTTATTAGGGGAAAGTAACCGAATACGAATAATGCCCGAATACGGACACTCTCGGTATCTCAGAAACCATAGATCCTACAAAAAAAAATGTACTGAATAAAATATTTATAATTATATAAATAGTCTAAAAAAGTATTTTTTATTTTTTAATAATTCAAAATATTGCTGATAAGCTGTTTTTTTATTAAGTTTTTAAATTTATGAAAAAAAATTTCAAATAAAAACGTTCTCAAGAAAATTCATATGTATCGATATAAATAGTTTATATTAAAATATAACACTATATTATTAATAACTAAAGCATTCCAAACATTATATACATAATTGCTATATTTGTTATCGAATATTCATTAAATTATAAGCATGCTTATATGCCTATATCTAGAGGTCAAATAAGTCCCTAATACGGACACTCTATATGTCTTAATATAGACACCCTGTAACCAATCAGCACGCAGCGAATGAACTATTCTGATTTTAATAAAAATGGCATTCGTTATAATATTAATACCACCAATAAAGATAAATCTCAAAATGTTATATATTAGATACTTAAATTGTATTATTAATAAAAAAAATAATAAAAATAAATAAATTATTATCTAATTAAATTAGAATAAATTATTCAAAAAAATAATTATAAATAATGTAATTGTAATTTGTCTGATTGATTCATCCATAATATATAGTTTATCTAGTGTTATATAGGGTGTCCGTATTGTAACACATGATGTCCGTATTCGGACATGGGTACCGGATACGGATACCCAGTTATCTATGGAATTAAAAGATTAAATACAATTTTAAAATCACGATAATATCTATAATCATATAATATTAATATATTGTAATTTTTTAATAAAAAAATGAGTCCCAAAATATTAAGACCATTTATTGTTAAAGTTTCCGTATTAGGTTACTTTTCTCTAATTATAAATTACTATATAAAACCCACGACTATATATATTCTAGAATCACATTGAGGTAACAACTTTAGGACAATATTTGTTTTCAAACTTCTAAATTACTTTTCCACCACTAATGATGATATATATATATTTTATATTTATAAATAGGATCATGATTTTACGTAAAATACAATTTTTACGATAACAAATTTGTCAATTTCAACTTATTAATTGATCAATTACGTAATAATGTACATTATTATGTAATTATTATATACCACGTGGTCTACAATACGAGTGACTGTCAACATTCATATAAAAAGTAAACCCAATATGATTAATGTTGACATTGTCTAGTGGGATTAGTGATGTTATGTTAAAGTCAGACGACTGCAGTCCATGGGCTGATTGTATTTTTTTTACAAATGTTGTTATTGTATATTTCTGTTTATAATCTTATTTTTCAATGTGTGAAATATTTCCGTATTTTAGTATTTTGATCATATTTTACAAGCTCAACCATAAAAATAATAATTTGAAATAAATTTGACAATAATAATAACACTAATACTATGTGAATAGATGTAAAAAAGAAACAGGGAGTGTCCCCTTTAGAATATCCGATTACACAAGATGAATCAACTAAAAAAGATATAGGTAATTAATACAATATTATAGCATATTATAGTTATATTTCTTATAGGGTATATATATATATATATATATATATATATATGGTGTGTGTGTTACATGATATATTTCTATGAGTATATTGAGTATAAGTTATATTATATATGTACATATATATATATATATATATATATATATATATATATATATATATATATATAATTTATACAATATATAGCATTTAACATTATATACCATTTAAATCAAAAATGTCTAACTAACTATATATTGGAAATATTGTTATTATTGATAGAGTAATTATATACCAGTAGATTGTAAATAATATTGACATTTAAGCCAGCACTTATTATGTATAACAATGTGTTACAGCAACCGAATTATAGTACTTCATTTATAACCCACCTTTATTCCATTTCTAGAAATATTGACTCCTTATTTACATTTTTATTATTTATAAATATAAAACTAATAAATCATGGGTTTCTAGACCTGGTATTAATATACTAGGTTTCCCATACATCCATATATATATATATATATATATATATATATATATAGGATCCTATATATATTCGATCCAGATATATATATATATATATATATATATATATATATATATATATATATATATATATATATATATAGGTATATAAGTATATATACCTATAGATAGTATTATATAATTTATTTATTTGATAAATATTATCATACATTTATATATAATTATCATAATAAATATTCACATCATTTTAATAAAAAATAAATAATTGTCCTATCAATATTACATTTATTGTACATAGTATGATATTTACAAATTAAACATTTTTATAATAGATAAATTGGCCCACTTTTATTGTAAAGATATGCAATCTCTTTTACGAATGGATTATAAACTATCAATGAAAGAATTTTTAATTGATAAGGTATGTATAATATATATACATTTATATATATATATATATATATATATATATATATATATATATATATATTAATGTGTGATAAATAACAAAGTAGGAAATTTTGTTTTCCCTTTTCACATTTTTTAAGTTAAAGTTTATATTTAAATTACAATACAAATATATTCCTAATAATTTAACAAATGAATAAATATACATGAATTTATAAAGTATACTCAGCTAGTTTAGTGAGATCTCTTCCAGTCAACTTTTCAAAATATAGAATACATACTTATCGAATATAGAATATCTACTTATCTTTTCCACATTGTTATCTAGATAGTTGACATGGTATTCTTCTCGTTCACTACTTTACTATGGAATGTATGTAGTATTAGATCCTCCTTGGAACGCCATTTTTAATTTGTTCATAATCCTATATATTTATTATAAATCAGTAAATGTATTTTAACATAACTATATTTAAAATTTTCCCTACACCACTTTCAAATGCCGTGTGGAGCTAGTAGGCGTACTTTAACCCACTTACTCACACTTAGATATCCATACTTTAACCCACTTAATCAAACTTTAGATAGCCGTACTTTAACCCACTTACTCACACTTAGATAGCCGTACTTTAACCCACTTACTCACACTTAGATGTCGTACTTTAACCCACTTACTCACACTTAGATAGCTATACTACTGGCTATCGACGCTAAAGATCGATCGTCTCTCATACACAAGATTCTGCTGATATTCGGTCCCACATCGCTATGGAAGAGTTTCAATGTGGAGTCGGTGGAGAATAAGAATAAACCTTTCCTCAGGGAGACTGTACCGCACATGTATACCATCTTAACACGTTAGTGATGGAGAGGTTTAGCATTACTATACATTTAATAATACATATTGACACTGATAATTCACATTTATTGACTAGATACAAACTAATTAGTTATATTAGGAATACATTATAATTTATAAAATTACAAAGATATTATTATAAACTTTATTTTTAATTGTCGTTAGGTTACAAATTATATAATAAGTAAGCATTATTTATAAATATAATTGTATCACGAGTACAATTAGTATGTTAACATCATATAATTAAATATATATTAAATATATATCATATTTTATTAAACATGTATATATATTAAACATATTAATTTCATATTTTATTAAAAATATTAATGTCATATTTTATTAAACATATTAATATCATATTTTATTAAAAATGTATAGTAATTGATGCATAGTATTATTTAATAATTACAAAAAAGATGTTGTTTTAATTATAAATAATTTCTTTAGCAAATTAGATAAATAATTATGAATAATATTATACATTATATGAACACAGTTGTTATTAGTTAGAATTATAATATATTAAATAGTATCATACATTGAGTAATATAAACCATTTTGGTTAATGAATTATAATGATATAATAATTATTGAATATGTGAATTATACTACATTACTTTTATTTTGATAAATTATGATTAACAATTAAATTTTACAATATTGATTACTTATATGAATCATTATACATAACATAATCCTAATATACAGATATAGTAAGGAAGAGGTTTCCAGCTGATAAACAAACTATTGAAAATGTTATTAGAAATATGCAGGAGCATTAGATAATATTATACTAGTTTTAATATTGTATAATGCACTAATACAATTATTACTATAATGAAATATAGAAAAGTTATAGAATACACACATATTTAATAAACATTAATAAAATATGTTTTATATTATATTTTAAAAATGTGTTTATTGATAATTTAATTATTTAAAATAAATTATATATTTTTTATTAACAGAACACTAGTACAAACATATATGTTGATTAGTATTAAAGATTATATATAAAATATATTCAACAGATTAAAATACATGTATATATATATATATATAGATATACAATTATTTATAATATAAATAAATAATAGACAATACAGAATGTACACATTTATTAGTGGTGAAATAATTATCTATTTGACCTATGCACTGAACATCAGAGGTTAGTTCCATCCAAGTAAGCCTTTCATCATTCCAGATATTCCGGAACTTTCACCAGCAGCAGTGGCGTCGGTTTTCTTCTTGTTCTTGGGCAGTTTATCCTTGACCCCGGTGGGTAGGGTGATCAGAGATTGGGCGACGTCAAAGAAGAGGGGTTTAGAGGGAATGATCTGGAAGGCGGGTGGCATCGATACTATGGCACTCTTCTTCAGGGAACGCTGGCTATAGTAGTCCGTTCTCTCTATCAAAGGCTGTTAAGGATTGTTATTCAGTTTATCATGTGATTATTATAAACAAACAAGTGTTTTATATTAAACGGTAATCATTATTCACGGTGATACTATACTTCTATTATTTGCAAGTATTTCTGAATATTCGCAGTTTTTATATCAAACATATTGGATCATAAGTGTGGCCTCACTTCTATAATATTACCATGACAACCCTACTATAATATTACCATGACAACCCTACTATAATATTACCATGACAACCCTACTATAATATTACCATGACAACCCTACTATAATATTACCATGACAACCCTACTATAATATTACCATGACAACCCTACTATAATATTATTATGACAATTCCTAAATCTTATAATATTTTCTACTATATTACTTATAACATGGTGTAATGGTTAGAGTTAAGATGTTCCATGAACTTTGAACTCTACTATTGTTGTTCAAATCATTACAGGAGGGACACTATTGTGAATTTATAATATAATATTTTCTAAAACAAATCATAGAAGTGAAATACTATTAAAGATATAGTGATAGTAGTGATAGTGACATTTGTACACCTAGGACATACTTTAACATATCTCAAGGAATCAATAAAGGTTTATCTGGGGAACAAGTGAAGTTAAATCATTGAAAGATGTGTAAAGAACTCACTATTTGTATCCCACATTATTACTATAGGTATACTAAATAATACTGATGCAATATTAGATATTGTATTCATCTATTGTAATGTATTATCATAGTATAGAAATAATGAAATCATATCAAATAGGATATAATCTACAAAAAAATTTCGTCTATAAACAATATTGAAAATATAGTAATAATAATTCAAATGAATATGTATCGGTAAAAAAAGTAATAATTATAAGAAATAATTGTATTACATAATAGTATTATGATAATACATAATGAAACTATCATTTTTATTAGTAATATTAAGTATATATATATATATAAGTATTAAATACTAATGATAATAACCAATTCAAGAATAGCTTTAGAAGGTTCTGCAATAATGCCTTCATTAGATTCAGATGATAGAATACTTTGGGCATGCACTGAGTATCCACTAGATTCTAAGTCTTTCTTCAGGGTATCTAGTTCTTGCATTAATTCCTATTTGTTATGTGATATATATATATATATAAATGTAAAGATGTAAAAAGTTATATATATATATATATATTAGCGATAGAAATGAACTCCATTGATGCATCAGAACTACATAGTGTATAATTATATAGTTAAAAGTTAGTTTTTTAAATAATGCAAAGGATTGAACATGCTTTATATATATATATGTATAAATTAAAACTATTATAAATTTGTAAGAGATAATTATTAATATCTAATATTAATTTAAATAAACTTTGGCTACTTTGCTGGACTTATTCTTCGAGAGTGAATCGCGAGCCACCACGATATAGTCTTTAGTACGATTAAACAAGGCCAAAGATTCCCTCCAGCGATTGTTGTACGAGTGGGTGATCGCCATGTAATAGCACCTGTGGCAATGATGAGGCAATGAGGTAATGGTGGTGGTGGTCGCTGCTGATTGGATGAGAACCTCAGCGATGTGTACACGGAGATCTTGTTAGCGAGACAGAGCGCCAAGTCTTCGTCCATTCGGATCGCTTGCATGCCGAGCAATTCGTTGTAGTTCTGCGGTGGTGGTGAGAGAACAATGGGTTATGTAATCAATGCTGTGGGCAGGAACACTTACCTGACATATGATGTCATACAGACGAGCAACATCCTGCGGTTTAGCTAGTTTCTTAACTGTAAATAATAGGACTCGTAATCAATAATTATCAACGATGATATAATTTGATATTCGAAATATAACACAATATAATTTAAGAGTAAAATGAATGAATTTCTAATGTAAATTGAATAATTAGATTATTATTATCACCACCATATCACCGATGATAATTCACCGTACAAGAGAGGCACTAGATATATACAAAGTAAACATAACGTATGACTAACAAATAACTGTATCATAGTTTAGCATGTATATATTACATATATTAACATCATATTGTAATCAAAATTAATCGAAATTCGTTCATAATATTACTAGAGTTTCCACTCTAGGATTGGTTCCTCTCTTGGAAACACAACTAACGGGAGGGGTTGAATTGTTCATATAAAATAAATTATCCTAGATGTAATCTAGGATAATATTTAGCATTACGGAGATGTCTAAGGATTATCCTAAGATAATCTTAGGATAATGTGATGTGACCAGATCAACTGGGTGCTAGAGAACAGCTAGAGGGGGGGCGGGAGGAAGGGGGGTCCACCAACCGTTGATGAGATGTTTACACAGCAGCAGATTACGCTCAGCAGTACTGGTGAGACGAAGATACAGAACATAGGTGTACAGGTAGACCCCATTGGAGACTGTCTCAGTGGTTTCATCATTACCGGACTGTAACTGAGGCTTCACTGTCTGATGAGGGGGAAATTAGGGTGAGATGAGGGTGAGATGAGGGGTAGTTAGGGGCACGTACATGTGTCTACATTATATTGTATGTTTATCATTATTTATATAATTTTGTAATATAATATATATATATTCTTAAGGGGACGCGATACCATCGTTTGGTTTACATGTAAAAGATACGAAAAAATGCTATTTTTAGAAATCTATTAACTCAAAAAATATTTACTTTTTTTTTTAATCTATTATTAATATTCCATATTTATATATTATATGTTGAAATTTATAGATGTTTACACATCTTTATGTTATACATTTCTAAACAAAATAATTGAAATATCTGATAAAAAATTTTAATTTTCCAACTAACTTATTAATTAAAATTTGTTAAATAAATATTTTTTAATTTTGACAAATAACTTTAATCTAACAGGTTTTATCTAGTTATATTGAAAAAATGAAGACAAAATATTCAATTGTACAAAAGTTAATACTAGTTATGTCAGCATGATTGGTCACAAATAATTATTCTGAGTAAATCAAGTTTCAAATATAATATATGAATATAAACAATATGATTATACAGGTACAAATAATATAATATAAACAAAATGAATAATGTAATGAACATAATTTAAACACCATTTTAAAGATAATATTTGAAATATTATAATTTTACATTAAAAAAAAATTGAAAAAAAAATCAATGGTATCGTGTCCCCTTAAATCAACCTATATAATATATATTAGTAAATCAGTAAATTGTATCAATATAATATGAAATATATTGAAAATCAGTATCATCAAATAAATAAATTGTTCATTAGTTTATAATATCACTCGATACATCCTAAATATCTATTTGTTTATAATATCACATGACATATGTTTACAATGATAATAATATAGAATAAATGAAGATAGACAATTCGGTTTTTAAATTTTGTAAATCGATAATATATAAGTATGTTATACAATAAAATGTAGGCATTATTAAAAAATTATTCATGTAGATTTTAAAATAAATTATAAGCCAACATTATTTATTTTAAAAGGTGTGTTATAAAATATACTTTTTATGGTATTTTTAGGCAGTTTTAAATGATAATATTCTGACAGATACTAAATAACATATAATAAATTAATAATATTGAATAACAAAAAAATTTTTTTTTAAATATTATTTTGTTGATTTTCACTGATTTCTCAACTGAGGTATGGGCTTAAGGCTTGAGATACAATAGATGAAAGTGCGAAAAAAAAATATTTATTTTAATAATTTTTATAATATATAATTAATTTAATTATTTAATAATGTAATCGTAATGTAATGAATATAAGACTATTTTTAAAAATTGATAAACAAAAATATATAATATTTATTTATGTATAAAATAATTCAACTGTTGGTGTTTTATTTATAATAACTTCCTATGATAAACATAGCATCGTTTTATTGTTATATATTTAATTTCGTAGTTGTGCACAAGGGCATGCATTAGATGTAATACAAATTAGTTTGTGAATAAGTAAAAATATACCACTCTACTAACAAGAAAAAATCTATCAAAAGACAATAGTAGTATATAGTATATAGAGAATATACAAAATTATATTTATTTTTAACAAAAATAATTTTTTAAATTAAACTTAATTTTATGTAGTTATATTAATTATTTTATTGTAGAATTTTATTAAAGTATACTTAATTTAATAATTTATTTAATAATAATAATATAAATTCATTATTGAGATTATATATAACCAGGGTTGGTCGTTTTTTGTTGTTGTTTATTTGGTTTTTTTAAATTATACAACATTATTTCACTAATATCATGTTATATGGATATATAATTACTTTTTCCTGCCATATAAATCATATATCCTATACTAATACCAAAGATTTTCTGAAGGAAAGATATAACACTTACGCGAAATCGTGTAATTCGAATTTGTATACAAAATACCCTGGTGCCACCTATAGCGGGTTACTTTTAGGAACTATGCGTTGTTTATAATGTAAATTCGTATTTAACTATACACTTTTAAAATGTTAAATAATATGCTTTAAATTAATATTTATATGATGAAAACTAAGTGTTCATTACTAATATATAACAAACAAATATGATATATATGTTTTAAATGCTATAAGTATATATTTAGTGAATAAAAGCTAATTTATATTGCATGTAATTTAATAGAGCAATGAAAACATTGTTGTATGCAAACAGATCCGAACCTAAATCTATTTCAGTGATTTCGATACTACTGCTAGCAACGGTTGGGGATATTACTAAATTACGTTGCATGCAGGGAGTGTTATATCTTTGCTTCGCAAAATCTTTGCTAATACTGTAACATTTAGAACTTAATTACAAAAGATAAAAATACATAATATAAAACTAATATGAAATAGTTTTTAGTAATAATTATTATAATACTTTGCTTTATATTTTAATTGTATTATTTTATTATTAACTTGAAATGTTTGGTAATAGAATATATTAAATAGATCAAATATAGTATCAAAATATATAGTGCCCAGAGTTCAGTGCATTAAATTAATTAATAATACAAACAAATACAAAATATAAATTAAATATGAATTAGTTTTTAGTAAAAAAATATTTAATAAATAGTTAATAACAAAAGAATACAATGAATTAAAATAGTATTTATTATTTGTTTTATGTATTGTATTATTTTGTTATTAATTTCTAATGTCTGGTAATAGAATATATTCAATAGATGCATCATAATATATAGTAACCAGAGAACAATTCTATATAAATATATGGTTCAGTTATCATTTAAGTTTTTTTAGATACAAATCTTTATAAAATCAATATGCCAGGAAGAAAAAAAAATATCATGTGAAATAATTATAAGGAAATTGTAGATTATAGGAAAGGTCTTAGGGCCCAATACAGACAATGCATCCTGACATTATATTATACAAATGACATTATATGATATTTTCTAATGACTAATCTTACAATTTAATTTTTTTTAAATAATTGTTTTATAAAATATTACATTTAAAAAAAAATAAAATAAAAATAACCGCTAACCATATATATATTTTTTATTTTAATTATACAAGTTACATTTTTTAAAGAACAAGTTAAATTTTACAAGTTAAATATCTGCAAGTAAGACAAGAAAAACGTTCTTCTAAAAGAACATAGTATGTATCAGGAAATTCTGACTTATAATTGGGGCATTGTATTTATATATATATATATTTTTTAATCACAATTATTTTGATATACATAATACAAAATTATGCTATTTTATAAGTTTATATATATTTATATTTTTGTTTGAATAATAAATATAATGCATCTATATATATGGCGACTAGAAAAAGAATAACGGAAACAAAGTAACAATTAAAATAAAAAATGTAATTCAATCGATAATAAAAAATTATTAGTTTTCAGAAATAACTAATTCTGATCATTGTTTTAAAAAAATGAGAACAATTTTGCATATTGTATATAAATATTGAAAATCATAATAGAAATTTCTGCGATATATGATGTTCTTATATATGTATACATTACAGATTGATATTTTGGGGTTTTTTTTTTCAGTTATTTTTTTTCCATTATTTTTTTTCCTAGATTCATATATACATATATATATATTTTATAAAAATATTTAAAAATAAATAAATGTATTTAAATAAATTAGTTTATATAATTTTAGAATAAATTAAACTCATATAAAAATTGATAAATCATTTAATTATTATTGAAAGTTTCAGTAAAGATAGAAAATATAAAAATTTATGTTAATACTTATTTTGTTATCCAATATAAATCTATTTATAGAACACCTGTCTCGCCTACCCTTAAGTAGTTATGAAATGTATATATATATTATATATATTAAAAAAAATGTATAAACAAAATATTTTAGTTATAACAAGAATTTTTAGAATATAACAAGTAATATAAATATTTTAATTTAAAAAACACCTAAATAAAAATATATTAGAAAATAAATGTAATTGACGACGACATATTATCGATGTTGACTATAAACTAACAACATCCTCTTTAATGAGTTCATCCTTTAAACTGTTCTGAGCTTCGATGACGTCCTTCAACAAAACATCGTAGATTGCGATGGTTTTCTCATCATTATCAGACTTTTTAATGTCAGTCTCGTGATTCTTCATTGCAATCAACAACATGCGAACCTGAATACATTGAATAATGATGTATATTATAGTGTCATCTAGATACATACTTATATAGGTCACTTATTCAAATACTGGTGATACTAACTTATTCATATAATCATATATGCACATTTATATATATATATATATAAGATAATCAAATAAATGAGACTTATAAAATCATTAAATTTATTTATTCTACTGTATTCATTAGAATATTAAATACAGATATTAATATAGGATTATTAGATCAGATATTACTACGGTATAACATTTTATAATAATTTAAATAACATAAAATTGTATTAACAAATTAGAAATATATAAAGAAATATAATTTGAATAATATAATTAAAATAAGTATATATAATTATATTTAGTTATTAAAGATTATTATTATAATGCAACATTCATAATATATAATAATGATTTTATAAGATATTGCATTTAATTAAAATAATTGTATTAATCTTATGTTAATTTATTTCATTACTATTTTACTGATATCTGAAGCATATTTATTTGTTACGGCCGAGTAAACTCGATCTGAAGGAGGAGGGGGAGGGGGGAGATGAAGCAGATAAGAAATACAGAATATTATAATTTATCACTCGAATATTATTATTTATGAAAATATTTTAATAATTCAAAATCGGTACATTAATATATCGAATAATACGATTGTTCTAATTTAATTTGAATGATATTACAATTATAAATAAATATAAATATTGATGTATATAATGTTCTCATTATAACATCTAAAGGATGTCCTAGCTATTGTATGATAATGAAACCTTCTCATTCCTTACAGGAATACACCTTTCTCTCCATGTAGTCTCTACCATAGTGGATGCTAGTTTCTCTCTTGTCTTTAATATCAACTCCTAATAATCAGTGACATGTGTATAGTGGTGTAATGTACAACAATGTAATGTGTATTCATGTAGGTAATATAGCGCATTGATAATTAGAGACTAACTTAGCAATAGTATTTATAGAAACATTATTAATAAGGAGTATTGATTTTAAACTAATTTAAATATTTATTAATACTAAATACTAACAAGATAATTATAAAGTAAAATATATCGAATGAAAATATATATATATTAATATTTCTTATATATATTTTTCATTGAAGTTTAATATTCCACTGTCAGTCTATAACATATATAATAGAATATTGACTGCTTTGGTAAATAATGTAAATAAATAGATAATCATAATTTATAATCTATAATTATTCATAAAATTAAATTGAGAGATTGATATTTATATTAATATATTATTATACATAATCTGATTATTAACTTTAGAAAAATTATAAATTGTATTAAATATATATCTTGATATTTATAGGAAAAATTATTTATTATTAATTTGTCAAAAAAAGGTATATTTCTGAATAAATATCAAATGACTCATATTATCAATAACTATTAATCTTTTCTAAATTATCTAGGTAATTAATATATATATATATATATATATATATATATATATATACGTGTGCACTTATTATGTAGTTAATACTGATATAGTTATTACGCTATTAATACCGCACGCTTATAATCACTAGTATTGATGTCACTAATCAAGGTCATCACAAGGTCACCACTAACATTGATATTAGAATTGCTATCATTATCGTTGGCCTTCATCTGAACCAGTTGGTCGATGGCGTTATTATCCCCGATGTTGTAGGCACAATACCTAAGGGAGGGGTCAATCTCCTTGACCCGTTGGTGGTAACAATCAGACTCCTCTCTGGATATCTTCTCATAGATTAACCTGATGGAGGAGTTGGTGGATGAGACGAGAAGGAGGATAAAGATGATAATGGTGAGGAAGCTGATGATGATGATGATGATGATAGGGAGGAGGGAGATGAGGAGGATGGATGATGATTTGGATGATGTGGATAAAGCTGATGATACCAGTAATTATCAGATAACTTAAATAAAAGAATACTTTTTTTGTTCCCAATATTGTTGTAACTATAAGAACAAGTTATATACAAACTTTGATTCATTGTATAAATCAATGGCAACTTTCCACTGAGAGAGTTCAAATGCCAAGTTAGCTTTCATCCATGAGGAGTATGCCTGTACAGGACGTGTATTCATTGATTATTTGTTATAAAGGTATCAGTTAAATGTAAGTTTAGCTAAATGTAATCTATTTATTGCATCATTTGATAACATAAGCAATATTAAAATTATGCATATAAGCATTCACTGGTGATAGTGTTGTAAATATATAATACTATTAGAACCCTAATAATATATTCTAATGTATCTGATATGTTCTATACATTATAATCATATGATATTATTCGTGGTAATTCAGCATATTTCATAATTAAGATGTAATGAAAAATGTATACTATATGTAAATAATCGAGTATTCCCTCAATACATTTCAATGCAGTCACACACAGACAATGTGATTCCACTGTCTCTATCCAATATCACATACACGATACTAGTACCAATACGATAGCCGGCACTATTAGGGTGTGACAGTTGTAGTATGGACAGTTAGACACATGGACAGTTAGACACATGGACAGTTGGACAGTTAGACACATGGACAGTCTACCATTGTACTGTATCAACTGGGTGTCCACGTGTCCATCTGTCCTGCACTCCATTACTGTCACGGTCTACTAGTTTGTACCTTGGTCTCGAGCTTAGTCAGCGAATCACATTTCTGCGAGTCGTTGACCAGCTTGAAGAGAGTTATCGAGAGACAGACGGACTTCTTGAGCCGAGTGATCATGTGAAAACGTTTACGGGGTTCAGAGTTCGCTTCCGAGCGTAGTTGCATGGCGTAGGCCCACGCTCGCTCAGCTTCTATCAACAACAGGTACAGAAATCTGCGTGGTGTCGGTATTAGTAGTGTTAAACATTACTATATTAAATATTAGCTTTTATATTCAATACAAAATACGATTATTATAGATCTGTATAATATCTATTATATTGTTAAATATTGTATTGAATGACTAAATAAAAAATAAGTTAATACATTTTTAGTATATCACTATATTTCATATTAAATACATCTACTAATCTATTTATAGAACATAGGTCGCACCTACACTTAAATGTGTTTAAACAAATAACAACTTTATCAACAACTACAAGGATGAATGACATATACATTGAACATATGTGTTGATACTACGTTGAGCTTTAAAGTGAACCTAAACACCTACTTATTTAGTTGAGCGTTATTCATATCGTCATAACTTACATACACTCTTGTTAATATATATATTATATATAAACGGTGCCAAATAGAATAATAATTATAATAATGATATATATGTAATTATTAAAAATTAATCTATATCTTAAAAATATTAATATATAGATGTTTATAATATAAACTTTATATATTATCATAATTATAATAAAATGATTAAATTCGAAAGTAAACAAGCTAACGGACATACATATTTCGCTCTAATCCCAAGTTCTCTCATGGTATGTACCTTACATCTGTGAGATTCTCTTCGGTAACCTTCTTCGGCACTACTTTATGCTTGGTGCCTTGGGGGAAGTGCAAAGACTTGCGGATACGCGCCATTCTCCTCGAGCAGTATTGCCTAGCAACGGTACGAGGTAACTAGGCAATACATATAAGTTATCTTCGCATTTAATTATTGTTATTGTTATATTGGGAGTCCTTTCATCCTATCCAGGGACTTAGATGAAGCTTTCACAACCATATGGCTCTAATATCATATGACCATATTTAGGTTAACAAATACTCATTCATTAATGTATTATTGTATGATAATACTATGTAGCGAGCATTAAATAATGATATAATATAATATAAGGAGTGATATTTCGTAAATAATGGATCTATCTTAAGGGGATCCCGCACACAACACGCAATTTGCCAATTTCGTGTATAAATAAATAGGAAAAAAATAGGTCCACTAAAAAAAATAGAACTGATATTCTATTCATTCAATTGACCTACTTTTTTTTGTAATGTATTCATAACATATACATGTATAGGAAAATAGAAAGTTATTTTTAATATTATTATTTATTATATTATATATATCTAAATTAAAAATTAGCGATACTAAAATGATGGTATTTCTATAGAAATTATCATTTTATACAATGAATTCTATATATTTTATTAATTATCTCTCTATTTTACTATTCACATAATTAAATTAAATTTAAATAATAAAAAAATAATATTATAATTATAATAGTTTTTATGTTCTATATTTTTGAATGCACATACCTAGCGCGAAATAATTATTCTGAGAAAACAGCGTTTGAAGTTGTACAGCATAAAAATGTAATATTGAATAGTATATAAGATAGCATTATCTTATCATCATAATACACATTTTTATGCCATTTCTAGACTGAATTCATGTCTAATTTTTTACAGATACTAAAAAACACTACCATAAGTATTATTATGCAATAAAAAAATATAAAAAAAATAAATTATCATCAATTTAAATGTGCGGGATCCCCTTAACCGTAACACTATAAAGAGTTAGATATATTTAAATATTATTGAAATTACAATTTATAAATGCATCTATCTATTTACATACACAATCTCAAGATATATACACTAAGTGTGAATGTGTATGCATATGTGTATACTGGGTGTATATGTGGGTGAGTATGTGGGTGAGGGCGAGTGTAACCTGTATCTCTGATAATCACCGTGACGCATACCATGTTGGGATTGAGAATCTTTTATTATTTTCAATACTATAATTGAGTAATGTTATGTAATACATTATATAATATAATATAATAATATAATATAATATAATATAATATATATATTAATTAATTATGATAAATTAATTAAATAACAAGAGTTATGTATACTTTTATGTATATTTTTTTACTTATAGAATGAAAGAAATATTTGTCATGAATATTAATTAAAAAGTAGGAGAAATTATAGTAATAGTTAAATAACATGATCTAAAGTAAAAATAGTATTATTTTGTATATGTACTTGCATTTCCTATATTTAAAACAATTATACAATTATTATATAAATGATGACTATAATTAAGTCCTTAAATCTATCTTACATTGTAATAGCGGTATGCTCTGGATTTGAACTTATACTCGCTACTGTCAGCTATATCGTCTAATTCAATAAACGTCTGAATGGAAATTATCTACACGAAAGGCTTATTTGTAAGTTATATAAATATGAGTACATAATACAGATTATGCATAGAAAAGATTTATCATCTATGCAATATAATGTATACTATACATTGTATAGTATTTCTCACCACTGCTGGCAGTAATATAAAAATCATTGAAATAGATTTAGGTTTGACGCGGTTTCTATAAAAAGATGTTTTCGTTGTTCCATTAAATGACATGAACTATAAGTTAGCTTTTACTAGCCACATAGATATTTATTCCATTTAAAACCACCATATCCTACTACTTTCTTATATAT
Organism: Osedax fenrisi; assembly: GCA_964019155.1. NCBI lineage: Eukaryota > Metazoa > Annelida > Polychaeta > Sabellida > Siboglinidae > Osedax > Osedax fenrisi. The sequence continues at coordinate 11,977,324 of OZ025243.1, forward strand.
TAGTGACACGTAATTTTCATCATATTAATAATAATTTAAAACATTATTTTAAAATTTAAAATGGTAGTTTGATCATAATTTACATTATAAATAACACATTTTTCCAAAAATGTAACCTATGTATTTGGCGCTGTTCATTTTTATGTGTACAAAATAGAATGACATGATTTCGCTTACATTTTTGTATATAATATACGCTTACATATACAAATCTATACGGCTATATATAAAAATATATAAGCCTATAAGTATCAACAGAACTTTACGATAAAAGGACACTTTCGACGAACATCGATGTCCGTCGATGGTTATGTTTATTTGATTGCATTGTATTTTAGCATATAAGATTAACTTTACGATCGACGCACATCTGTATATATAATACAATACAATCAAGTGAACTTAATGATCGACGGACATAGATTTCCATATTATAGCATATCAGATTAACGGATTATGGTCAAAAGCTTCGTGAGTGATGCGCGATTTGAATGCCGGCAAACTTGTTTATTCGAATTAGTGATTTTAAAAATAGCGTATGATTGGCCATTATAATTAGCGTATGTCTATTTATAGGCTATCATACATGCATTGGATTATTATTAAATTAATGATTAACATATATATATATGTGTTTTATAGGCTAACTCGGGATGTAATGCAGATACAAAATCCTAGAAATATAAAAACTAAACCCAAACAAACCAAACTAAACCAGTGAAAATAACTAAAACTAAAAATATTAATATTGTACAAACAAAAATAGGCTATTATAAATTCACTAATTCGAATAAACAATTGCTAAAACAATTACAAAAATAAAGCTTTCAAATCGCGCATCAATAGTGAAGCTTTTACCAGGTACCAGATTAACTTTACGATCGATGTCCGTCGAATTTGTCCATTGATCCGCCATTAAATCTTACTTTATAAACTTATTTAATAAATTTAAGTTAATTTAGTATTAAATTTTAAGTTTAAACTTATTTAATGATTTTAAGTAATTATTAAAATACGGCTTTTTTCGGTAAGCACCGGCTAGTTGTTATGCTCAAAATTAATATGATATTATATGTTATTATAATACAAAAATAATATTTCATCTTAGATATATCAGAAATTATATTTAAATCAAGCCATATTCAATATGATATTGTAACAATATGGCTTATTTTAACACTCATTTTTAGATTTTAACAAATAATTTAATTGTAATTCTTCTTTTAAATATATAACAATATTTAAATTAAATTGTAATAGTAATAAATGACAACATTTATATTACCTGGTAGCGTATTAATCATTTTTACATCAATGGGAGTATCCATTTCTTCTTCATTTGAGATTTCATTATTTAAATCAGCCAAAGGTGCCATTTTGACAACACGATATTTTGTAATCTTTGATTTTCAAATCATTGATAAATAAGATATTTTTAAATTTTTTTAGTATTTTAAATTAATTTTTATATAATATTTAATTCCTTATTTATATAATTATTAATACTTAATTATATTTTGTAATTTATAGTATAATATGAATTGATTTTTATATATTTATTTTTCATTAATTTAAAGACAATTTGTAAATCAATATTTAACTTTATAAGCTAGTTTAAATACAAATTTGTATATGAATTATTATTATTACAATTTTTAAGAAACTGATATAAAGCAACGTTAGATATTAAAGTATACATTAAGAATATAATTCATACATTATATTAATTCATTCATATTTAATTATAATAATGATTATGATAAATATTATCATAATCATTATGAAAATGGGAGACGATTAAAAAGGACAAGCTGGGGGTTAGAGGTTACATTTTAAATGCGAGTTAATAGTATATATATAATATATAATGTATATAATATATATATATATATATATATATATATATATATATATATATATATTATGTATTGATTTGTGGCCCACACATTTTGTGGGTTAGATTGTTTAATTGGTTTAGTTTTTTTCTGTTTGATTTTTTAGCTGCATTACTGTAATGATGTAAGTGAGCCTATAAAAACAAAACTTGTCCTTTTTAATCGTAATCCATTATATTTATTATTGATTATTAAATTTAGTTAAATAAGTTATTTAATGTTAATATCATATTTAATATAATTTTTAATTTAATAATAAAATATATTTAATAATTTAAATAATATCATAATTATGAAATTTTAATTAACATTATATAACTTATTTAATAAATTTGACAATCAAGTTTTTTATATTATAATGATTATCATTATGATATAATGATACAAATCCAGTGGGATCAAATGAACTTTGCGATCAACTGACAAATTCGACGGACATCGATGTCCTTCGATCGTAAAGTTAATTTTATTTTATTAAATTTTAGCACATAAGATTAAATTTACGATCGACTGATATATGTACATAAAATACAATAAAATCTAGTGCACTTAATGATAGACGTACATCGATTTCCATAGTATAGAATATCAGATTAACTTTACGATCAACGGACGAAACTACCCTTAAACTCTGCTATACCCGCATCTCTTTGCCCTAACTTCCTATGCTAAACCATTAAAACCGTCAATACCTCACATTATGCCTCCTAACAAACTGCCTGTGTGGCTCAGTGGCTAAGGCGTCAGACACACAAGCAGTAGGACACGGGTTCGAGCCTCGTCCGGACCATTAATTAATTTTATAAAATGTGTCTTAAAATATTATTTAGAAGTGATCTTATATAATTGTGTATAAATAAATGATCGGCTCTCGTTAAAACCATGGATGCCTTAACATGAGAGCGGCTTCGAAGGGACATTAGAGACATATATGGTTATAAGTGAAAACTTCATCTAAGTTCCTGGATGGGATGAAATGACTCCACCAAATAAAAATAACAATAACAATAACAATAACAATACAAATTGAAGAACTACCTTCTTGCACACAACTTCTAAATGTGATCACATTGAATCATTTTGTTTTTCAACTTTATTCTATTGTTTAAATATACTTTAGTCTGTACTCTATATCACTATTATATGTTAAACCTAACTCTATTATTGTATTTTACATCATAAGAAGTTTATAAATTACATTTGTTTAAATAAATTATCAATATATATATATACATATACATATAGATTTATATATTAATTTATTATTTCTAGTGATAACGACATGGAAGATTGTTATAGGATTCACTACGCTTGTGAACTTGGTGATCAAACCATCGTCGAACAATTATTGGATAACGGAATTCACGTAGACATCTGCGATGATTATTGTACTACGCCTCTGCAGGTCAATATTATACCCACAAATACATATATATGTATGTGTGTATATATATATATATATATATATATATATATATATATATATATATATATATATATATATATATATATATATATATATATGTACGTGTGTGTATTTGTGTGTTTGTGGGTATAATTATATATAATATATATATAATAATAATAATCATTTATTAGAGTTAGTATGAATTGTATCTCAATATGATACCTTTTAGAAGGACAAAGTTATGGCATAATTTTTATTTTTATTTATAATTATTATAACTATATCGTTATACAATTTCTAATACATTATTTTAATCATATTATTTATATTTAAATAATAAATATCTAGTATAAAAGAATATTTCTCTGAAAATAAGATATCATATTGTCTATTGTTGATCCTATAGTCAATAATCCTGTATATATATATAATTATTAATAAGGATATATTTTTTTTATAAATATGAATATAATATATTCAATATACATATAAAAAGTTTTATTATTGTATATTTGTTTTACATTAATAATATGTTATAATAACAATATGTTATGAACGCACATATATTACCATTCCGACTACCATGTTTCACATTAAATATACGTATTAATATCTTCGCATAAATATATGTATTAAAAAACTTCATTACAGTACATCTGTGTTTTATCATGAATAATAAAGAGTAATGCTAACACTATTACACGAACGTAAACCTATATTATCACTCCCACCACTAGGTGGCTGCAGCTAACGGCCACGTCGAAGTAGTACGCCTCCTGCTGATGAGGGGCGCCACTCTAGACGAGTGCAACATCCTCGGCTGGACCGCCCTGCTTCACGCTTGTCGCTACGGACATCTCACTGTCGTGTTGAGTCTACTTCAGAATCAGGTCACAACCAATCAGAATCTAGCTAGTTAGGAGATGTGATATGAAGTGTAGTGGTGTAATGAGGTGTAGCTATCCACCAATCATGGTGAGCCGCTTGAGTATATCTAATCAACTACTTTGCTTAGAGGTATCTCTTTAATTATCTCCTGCAGATTGTATTTAGTTAGCATGCAAATAATATAATTTATTTTAAACTATTTATATACGAATATAATTAAACAATTATATTCACTTATTTATGTAATATTGTAATGCAATTGTAGAGAATATTTATTTTATGGTAATGATTACCAGAAATTTCATTTTATATTTGTATTTTAAATAACTTAGAAGTAAATAATCAAAGCCGTGACTTTATATTATTTGTTTTGATATAGAAATTAATATCGTTATTTAATAATAAAACGTATTAAAATTTTTCAATAATCACCAAAATTTACCTATTTTTGAAAAATAATTTCAATAATAAAATTCTCTATCATCAGACAAATAATTATAATAACTAAATCCTTAATATTACATTTAACCACAATGAATCTTCACGTATCATCTCCTAAACACCATTCATCTTCATGTATCATCTATATCCTAACCCCAACTACACCTCATAGCATACCTCTTAACCCCCACTAAACCTCGTATCATTATGCATAACCACCGCCACTAATATCAACTGTTTTTGCATTTATTGATTTTTTTATTATTTATCTTTACATTGCCTATACAGTTTTAACATATATCTCACATATTGAAGTGTCAACATAAACGATTACAATTACATGACAGACGGACATAAACATACGAACACGTCTCGGGGTGTCAGCATTGATGTTAGCATCTCGTGGAGGTCACCTTGCCCTCTGCAAATGTCTGATGGATGCTGGACATACAGCGGCCGCAGAACCACTGGACGTCAGGGGCGTTGATGAAGTGGCTACATGCGAGTTCAACAGCGTCATGGTTCACCCCCTCTCTCGTATTAGACTACTACTGTATTTCCTGTAATGTATGTTAATATTAGCATCTCGCAACTGTCAACAAACAACGAGTCCATAATTATCAGGGTAGTTATTTTTTTAGGTTTTTTTAAAAACAACCAACAAAACCGATTTATTTGGTTTTTTTTCTGAAGAATATTGCTTTTTTTATTTATTAAATAATTGTTATTAATAAATTGTTATAGTGAATGTTATTTGTAATAAATACTTCTGTAGATATATGATTATTATTAGATATTTCGTGTATATTATATTAAGAAGTATTATGGTATAATTTATACAAGGATTCAGTAAATTCTATCCAAATTATTTTTTTCTTTCGGCCAGGCTTGTTTATTAAATGAATACATTTATATAATACACATAATATATTCTATTATTAATAATATTGATACCAAGGTTTGCTGATTTGTTATTGTTTTTGTTTTGGTTTTTTTGATTATTTGAATTTTTTAACTGCCTTAAATAATTTAAAATTATACTAACAACTAATTTATATATAATTTATAATATATACTACATTTTCATTTTTAATATTAATTTATGTCATCAATTTTGTACACTAATTTTGTTTATTTGTGAAGATATTTGTTTTTATTAATTAAATAATTTGTATAAAATAATAAATAATAAATTAATATTATGTGTGAAGATATAATATCGTAAAATAACGTAAATTATTATTAATATTATTATACATTATATAATTTATATAATTATTATTATATATATATACTATTATTATTAATATTGATACTAATATTAAATGATATAATATTGAAATTAATATATTTATCAATAATTTTACATACAATTATCAAAAAACCCAAATAAACCAAAAAAAGCCGATTCTAAAAAAACCGAACATCAATGAAAAGTATAGATTATTGGGTAAGCGATTATACATAGTATCTGAGACCCAAATTCTGAGTATACACATATCTAGCAGCCCTATTATAATAAGTCGGCTTAGTAAATATATATATATAAATAAATAAATATATATAGCTATAGCTATACCATCATTGTCATGGCTAACTGGTAGCATGCAATCAATATATTCTGGCATTTAATATTAGGGAATTCATGTGGCGTTTCTTTGTATTGCAATCTAATTATAATACCAATATGCAGACATTTATAGTTAGATTACAATATACAGCCAATTGTTGATATATCGTGTCATTTATAACATATATATGGTTAACCCTTTGCATCCAAACTATTGATTTCTGTTGTGTTACAAAATTCTGAGCTGTTGATTTCTGTTGAGCAACTTTTATGATACATCTATATAGCATATATTAGTCTATTTTTTTATTTAAATGTATCAAAATTATAAGTTTCATATCTTAGTTTTCAAGTTAATTGGTATAATATAACATTATATGAGGTTTTTTTTAGAAATAAAATTAATCATATAATATAATAAATTATATTAATAAAAATTGAAAAATTAATATTATTTGTGTTATATAATAAATTCATTTTAATATATGTAATAGCTTGAATATTTTATTGTTTATAGTAACTAAAGTAAATATCATTGTAATAAATAGTTCTTTCAATAAAAAGCATTTTATATCATACTTTTAATTTTAAATTTAAAAATCTTATAATAGAAAAAATATGTTATATTATTTGTGCGCTTGTAAATTATTCAATAATGACTCAATTTATATAATATCTTCAGTTTATTGTTGGATTATATATTGTTACCACTTTATAAGTCTAAATGCATATACATAATATTAATATCATATACATTAATTGGGATTATGGATTAGGATTGAAATATAATTATTTTATTATAAAGAATTAATTATAATTGTTAATTTTTAATTGATTATAATATTTTGAATAATTAATTAATTACTAATTTTTTTCCAGATTAATAAACTATGTTATATACTAAACTAAAAAATTATAACTCGTAATAGAACATTTGTTATATTTATATCCACATTTTCATTTATTAAAAACGTGCGTACATATTTAAAAAAAAACACACACACACGCTCGGAACTGGGCGACATGTCATTATTAAATCCTCTAGTACAAAGGGGTACTTTGGTTATGCAATACATAATATACAATAACTAGTAACCCCACCCCCCCCCTGTGTGTAGATTGCGTCGCATTATGGTCACGACTCCACGATACGGTACCTCCTGAATAGGGGATACGACGTGAACTCTAGGACGGCTTCAACAGGGGTCAACGCCCTCATGTTAACCGCTCTTAATGGTCACATGACTACTGCTCAGGTAACATCTCAGTCGTGTGCTCGTATACAAACCATAGCTTTAATATTCGCTTTTATAACGTATACATATAGTTTTGATATTATGTTATATTTAGAATATATTTTAATATATTATGCATATTTATATATATATAATTATATATATATATTTAGTAGGATCTGATATGGTATGTATTTGAAATGGGAACAAGATGCAGAGATTTAGGGTGTAATTTTGTAGCAGTACATATTGATGATCAGTTGATACATTAAATCTAACGGGAGAATCTCCATCTAATCAACTTTCCATACTACAACAATTAAACTCTTAGGGTGAATTAGTAAATGTTGATTACGTTGTGGGTGAATACCCGCAGTTATTGTTATGACTGTATTATTATTATTATTCTTATGAGTGTATGACCTCTACAATGACCTCTATTAGGTATTAATCGAGCGAGGGGCCGATGCGGATCTCACCAATGTCAACAAAATGACGGCCCTCGACCTCGGTGAAGGTCATCGAGAGGTCAAAGGTTATCTGCAACGTAAAACCACGGTGAAGAAAAATGTACAGAAAATCTCAGGTTTATTGATTCTACTTTATTTCACTAATTATACACATCTATTTAACGAGACTCTATTTGTATACTAGAATTATAATTGTAATATGAATTTTTACTTGTTAAATAATTAAGTAGATAAATAATAATACTGACCTAACAAAGTGTAGGATGAGAATACTTAAGCTTTATTAGATATTATTAGATATATTCTATACGTACATGTATATATTTATGAAAAGTATTTAATGATAATACGGGAATTAATCAGAATATTGCTCCATTGATATGCTGCATATCTGACAATGATTGATATCCTCTCTAAGTCTTTGTTATTAATAAGGCACCAGTGACTGGCTCGTCCAATCAGATTATTATGTGCAATTATATAATACTCTGATTGGATAAGCCTATCACGAGACATCACGAGACATCACCAATGCATCACAGCCTATAGCTTATACTTAGTACACAACCCCGTACCGTTTACACCCTTCTCACCCCTTCTCACCCCTACCCCTCGTATAGAACCGAAGAAAGCTAAATCCGACATTTTCGAGGCGGTCAAAGATAGCGATACATCACGCCTCGCTCGCATCATCGACTCCGACCCCTGTCAGTGCAATGTCGTACACGAAGGTGGCACCCCCCTTATATACGCCGCTATCGCAGGTTAGTCAACAGTCTATCCCCCTATAGGTCTAGACCTACGTAGATATATTATTATCCTCATTATTCTACAGTTAGTGTGATCTAAGCACAAACATTATCGTATATATTAAATAAAGATAACAGTAATTTTGTATATTTAATTCTTATAATATAGTTGAAATGTAATTGAATTGTAACGATTATTTATGTATTGTGGGTTTATTTAAATATTAGATCATTATTACGATACAGAATAATACAAATTATCTATATTTAATTAATTCATAATTACATACACCAGTAGTTATTCGAAAATTTATACTCGAACTGATGAGTAATAATTTATAATTTATATATGAATATAGGTATATATATATATTAGGGATAGTTATATATTGTTATGGATATATGGCATTATTAGAATATCTAACAGGATAATAAATATATAGTACATATAATAGTGTTAATAATAGTAATAGTATTGTACATTATAATAGTAATACTACTACTGCAGATATTATTGTAATAATATCTATATATTCTATGATAGAATATACGTTATAAAGCATACAAAGTATAGACTGCCATACATACATACATACCCACTACCACTACCTTCAACGTTGTTCCCATTAAGTAAGTAGTATTAGGTAATATATGAAGTAACAAACTACACATGCACACATGTAACCCCCCTCCTACACCCATTATGTAATCTAGTGGTATTAGGTAATATACGACATCATACACTACCCTCACGAGCCACATCGCCCCCCCTGTATTAGGTAACCAGGCAGCCTGCGACCTTCTCCTGACTCAAGGTCACGCAGACGTAGACAAGAGAGACGAACGCTCCGGTTGGACAGCCCTCATGCAGTCTATCTACTACGGCCATTCAGAGGTTACTCGTTATCTGCTGACCGCTGGAGCCGATGTCCTGCTTCCCGCTAATGATGGATGTACCGCCTTCCAGATGGCTTCACTGATTGGTTAGAGAGTGGTGAGGTCTACACTGATTGGTTAGAGAGATGTGATCAGCTCACTGATTGGTTAGAGAGATGTGAGGGCTTCACTGATTGGTTAGAGAGGTATGATCAATTCACTGATTGGTTAGAGAGGTGTGAGGTCTTCACTGATTGGTTAGAGAGGTGTGATCAACTCACTGATTGGTTAGAGAGGTTTGAGGTCTACAATGATTGGTTAGAGAGTGGCGGGGTCTTCATTGATTAGTTAGAGAGTGTAGTGTATATCATGTGTTATTTGATGATTCCAGCAATTATTAAACAGCCTAGTTTAATGGTTAGAATATGCTTCTGCTGTTCTCATGTATCATGTATTACCAATACCATCACCTCTACTACCATCACTAATACCACCACCACAACCACCACCCTTACCAGTCGTAGGCTACCACCACCACCACCACTACTACTACTACTATAATGATACTTTGATTACAATCACCTAGTATACCATCAACACACAATGATAACTCTATAGAAACCCAACACTAAATATATACAGTGTTAATCAATAGTGTTTTATGATACAAATATGTCAGAATCGAACAGCGATAACTAAAATATTATAATATTGAATAATTAATGAAAATATATACTCAAATTAAATTATTCTTAGCTTTGGTTTAGTTTGATAAACTGTTTAGGAAATATATGTGATGTTTGCATTTATATTTCTATGTCTATTACTAATTATATACAATATACTGATATATTAATAACTATACAGATTTTACAATTAAAAATAGTATTTTTATTTATGTTCTATATATAAATATACTCTTGTACATAATTATTATTAGAACATACATATATTTTGATAATTCCAAAATTATAAATATATAATATATAAATAATAAATCATATTATTATAAATTTTATAAGTTATATTATAATACATATATATATATATATATATATATGTATATTAATACAATTACTAATCTCTCCTATTTCACAGATGACATAGACACTGACCTGTACAGATCAATCGCAGCAAAAGTCACAGAAGCTAATGGCGATGACATGGATAATAAAAAGTTTAGCGCGATTAAATTAATTTATAAATATGCATATAATATACACATATATAGATGATAATTAGATCTATTAGCACATAGTATAGGTATGGCCTACTCCTTGAATGTACCCAGAATAATAGATAAATAAGAACGATCAATATAAACATATATTGTCATATAGATTACCGATACATATATAGTAACTGCGAATATTTCCACTCGGATTGTTGTACATACGCATACCTCGTTACCTTGGTCCCTTAGTGTGGGTAGCTGTGAGGGAGCGTCACGTTCAAAACAAATATTCTCCATTCCTTTCTATTGTGTGCCATCAGTTGAGCTTCTCCAATACTTTTACCATCTATTCTTTGATGTTGACAAGCCACATCTTATTTGGCCGACCACAACGTCTTTTTCCTTCAACATTTCCCTATAGAATGAGTTTAGCTAGTTCTTCAGAGCATGTCACATACCATGTTAATTGTCGTCGTTTTACTATTGTTAGTGAGTCTGTGTAACAGCCAGCTTGAGATATTCTGTTTCTGGTTTCTTAATTTGTTATTCTGTCTTTATAGGTAACACCAAGTAAGTTCCAAAAGTTCTTTGTCTCAAATGTTGTTATCCTAGTTTCGAGTTCAGCTGTTAGCGTCCATGTTTCACATACATATATCTAACAATTGACGTTACTAAAGAGTTCATAAGACTGATCTTATAGCCCAGTCTAATATGTTTGTCATTCCATATTAATTTCAGGTTACTGCATACTTGTTTTGCTTGTGCTGCTCTAGCTAGGATTTCTTTTTTGGAACCTTGTTCATCAATAATAGATCCTAGATATTTGAAGTGGTTAACGATATCGATTTGTTCATTCACGATATCCCTAACCATATGGTTATTAGTAGATTGCAGGTATTATCATTTAACATCAATTTGGTCTTAGTTAGATTTATTTCCAAACTTCTGCCAATAATATATTCTTAAGAGTTAATAGTCATTAAAAGTAGTTTTTAAGAAATTCAATGATCATCAGTTGAAGAATTATTAAGGCAATCAGTTATGAAAACAGTCCTAATAGATGCATATGCATTATATATATATATATATATATATATATATATATATATATATATTTGTTAATTTATACTGTTAACTAATGGTTTAGATACATCTGTTTAGAATTAAGGTCAGGTGAGCCTATTTTTTTATATTAAATTAAAAAAAAAATTTCATAATAATATAAATTTTGTAAAGTAAATATGTTATAATAAATATGTTAAAAAATTAGAATATAAAAATTAGAAAAATAGATCTTTTTATCTATTAATACAAAATACAAGCGTTTAAAAAATGCACATAATGTAAAAAAATCAACATTATTTAAAAAATAATAATTACTAAATATTTCTTAATTTAAATATCTAATAAAATTTGATATATTTTATATTATTGAATGATTGAAAAAGTATTATAAAATAACAAATGTACTTTTCGATAATTCATGTAGTATGATACCTTATTATATTAATAAGTATTACTTTATTATGATCTATATAACTCTATCTCAATATGGAATTTAAAATATATTTTATTTTAACTAATAATATATTATCTTTAATTATACTAAAACTATCTAAAAAATCAATTTCTTCAAGAAAGAAGTATTCATTATGCATAGAAAATTATAAAAATTTGGTTTGAATTAGTATTATTTATAATACCATAATATACTTATTTATTATTATACTAATCATTATAATTATTATTTTTTAAATTATTTTATAACATTTTATTTTCCAAATTATATTAATACTATTTAGTCCTCTATTATTATAATTTAGATATACATATATTAATATATCATTATATTTCATATAATATAATTGATATAATATATATGTATAAATTCATAATAATATATAAATTTAGTATCAAAAAAAACTATGAAATGGGACTCTGAATATCATCAGGGAGCATAGTAATAGTGTAATGAGTGTATTTATTTATTTGTATTTAAATACAATTAAACTTGTAATTTTATTTAATATAAAATGATAATATAAATTAATATATGTAGACTCGAGAAACAAGGGATCTATTGTTAATTATAAATTATTAATAAATAGATAAAATAAATATGTGATTATATATAACTACTAAAAAATGTATATATCTTTTAAAATGTGTTTATAATTAAATATTCTAGATTAATTTCATCATATGATATTAATGTTAATAGAAAAATAATATTCAGCTTATATATAATATTATATATTATTTAAACCAGTATTCCTCAGTTTTATGTTTTTTTTCAAATTCTAAATATTTAAATTATTATAGTACTATAAAGAAGAGTATACTCTTATTTTATTTTTAAATAATGAAACTAAATTTTATTCTCACTATATTCTCAATTTATTACTAAAGACTATTCCTAACTTCAATTTTTTAATTTAATTATTTATTTATTTCTATAGCAAAATTAAACATTAAAAACAAAAATTTACCAAATTTATTTAAAAATTCTAATATCTTCTTTTTTTTGATTATATAAAAATTCGTAGTTAGGTTTATTATAGAGCTAATATATTTTAATACTATTTTTTTTAATTTAAAAAAATATTAAATATTGAAGTAGAGGTAAGCTTTTTAGTAGATCCATTTTTGGCTATCTAATACATTACAATTAAAAATAGGCGCACCTGCCCTTAAGTATATCTATTAAAGTTGTGACACGTTCCATTGTCTTATTATTATAGTATATATTACTTATTATTCGTATTTGTATGTTAACAATTAGATTTAGATACATCACAATAATGCTATTACGCCCCTAACTATGATGCATCATAGATATCATGTAGTCTATTAATAACTCAATATATAATACTATAACATATATATATATATATATATATATATATATATATATATATATATATATATATATATATATTTGATGAGTGACATACATATATATAATATTAAAATCTTAATTTAAACACTTTATAAGCAATAGGAAACAGAATATTAGTATTAATATTTAATTTAATATAAACGATAAATTAAAAAATTCTAATAATTAATTATTATTATATATATATATTATTATGCGCACTATTTTATTATTATTAATGTATATATTCTATATTAATATTCTTGTATTAAACCATACTATTATATTTTTAATATTTATTACCTTACTATTTTATTATTATTATCATATCACCAATATCTGATATTTTTGTTATAAGGATATTCTTAATATAAGCTACTTATAGCTTCTGAATATCCTTCCATTTATTAATTCAATATTCATGACAAAATAAATATTCATTCTTTCATTCATTCATTATATATATATATATATATATGTAATTCTATATAAATTAATTAAATTTACCCTAAGTTATCTTACTAATATGATTCATGTAAGAATTAATCATGTTACCCTCTGCTCTATTCGCCCAGGGATGGCAAGGGATTGAAGATTTGGTGGAAGCGTACGTCGAATAGGTTCCGTGCTCTGAAGATAGGAAGGACGCTAAACTTCTCGACCAATCGGCTTCCCGCTAGCGTTGAAACCAACAACAACAACACCAATAATAATAATACCATTGAATTAGTTAGCTATCGTGTGTTGTACTTTAAACATATATATATATATACATATATATATATATATATATATATATATATATATATATATATATATATACATATATATGTGTATGTGTATGTACTTGCGTTTATAAATTAAAATATGATTAATTTCAAAATATAGTATATATAATACGAATACTATCCTTAGTAATATAATTAACTTCTTTTGAACCAATATTAATTACCAATATAATTTTTATTATTATTTCTTCCGCGCGTGACTCATGCAGCATAATCGAAGAAGCCTCTTGCTTAATACATCATCATTATCATCATCATCATCACCATCATCATCATCGTCCCCTTTCAGCCCGGACCGACTACAACTGACATCATATCATCATCGAGTCCAAAGCTTGCAAGCAAACTCAAAGAAGCTAGAACTACTTCAATAATGGAAAATGAGAAACCCGAAGCAGTGTCCCTTATGACAACAAGTTTCGACTCGATCTTAAGAACAAAAGCATTGGTTCATATATATATATATATATTGATTTATCGACTACATATTAGGGTCGTAAATAATCTATAAAATTATAGTTTAGAAAGAAATAAGATGAGACAATTTTTTTAAAAGAAAGTTTCGAAACAAATGAGATATTTAAATATTTGGTTTCGAGACAAATGAGACATTTTACAAATATTACTAACATTATATTTATATATAATATATACTATATACATATAACTCAGAAGGTGTAGCGAACTACTGGGTATAAAAAAGCAAAGATTTTCTATTTCTACCCGGTTAATTATTCGAGAATGGAAAATAATAATAAGAATATATAATAAAAATAATAGGCAATTATTATAACCTTATACAAAACTAAAAAAGAATTAAAAAGATGTAACCACGTTTGAAAAATATAATTTAAATAAAAGAATGAGTGATTCAACAAAATAACTACAATTTCATACAAAAATTATTATTTTCATATATATATATAGGGTTGTGAGTTAATAAAAAACACGTTTTAAACACACGTTTTAAACGCGTTTTAAACCGTTTTAAACAAAGAATAAAAAACGAAAAAAACAGAAAAAAACGAGATATAAATGTATACATATATTTATTCAATTGTTCATATATTTATACTAATTTAAAAATGAATGATTATTTAATAAATGTATACAATTATTATATTATTATTATAATAATAAAGTAAAATTAGATTTCTTTTATATTTTGTATAACAATTGAAAAATTAATGATTATTTAATAAATGTATAAAATAAATATAATATTATTATAATAATCAAGTAAAATTAGATTTCTTTTATATTTTGTATAATAATTGAAAAATTAATGATTATTTAATAAATGTATACAAATATAATATTATTATCATAATGATATATAAAGTAAAATTAGATTTATTTTAATGTTTTTATATAATCAATTGTATAATAATATATATTATGTTTAATATATTTATTTTATAATAATTTATTATAAAAGAAATATGAAAGTTCATACATTTTTTATAATATTAATTATATACAAATACAATGTATATTATACATAGATTGTGATACAATCTCCATATCTATAGCATTAAATAATACATGAATAATCAGTGTTATATTGTAACAAAATAAATATTATAATAATTATAATTGTCATACTAATGTAGAGTATGACAATATGATTTAATAATGCTAATAATACAGATACTATATTATTTGAATTAATAATGAATATTCATAATATGTACTTACTTTATTATTATTTTATTATTTAATAATATCTACTTTATTTAATAATTTTTTTTGTAAAAGAAAAAAACGGATAAAAAACGAATAAAACGAATTAAAAACGAAAAAAACCGTTCAAAACATGTTTTAAACGAGCATTAATAAAAAACGCGTTTTTTAACAACCCTATATATATATATATATATAAATATATATACACATAAACATACACATACTCATACACATGCACATACATATACATACATATACACATATACACACGTACACATACACACCCATACAAATTCATATGTATATACATTATATGTATATACATACACACATGCATACATATACAAATACATATACACACAGACATGCACAATGTGCATTGCACATACATATATACACGCATGCATACATATAAATATACACACATATGTATAGGAAATTAAATATATCACTATTATCACTATATAAGTTATATGTGATTCATATTAATAAATAGATATTGATGAATAAATATTAACAAAAATAATTAAAAGAAATTAAAAGTCAAATATAATATATTCTAAAGAGAGTAAATGCCAAATGGAATATTTCCTAAGTATTTCAAAAGTGTACATTATATAGAAAGTAATAAAATAAATAAAAAATAAAAAATGTCCATTCCTGAGTAATTACTTCATCATGTTTAAAATAAATTAAAGCAAATAAAATATAATCGAGTATAAGTAACTTAAAATATTTAAAAAATATATATAGTTGGAAAATATATTAAAAATATATGTAAGATATAATATAAAAAAATATATATAGTTGGAAAATATATAAAAATATATGTAAGATAAAATATAAAATAAAGAAAAAATAAGTTATATTCAGTAGTTAATACATTAAAATATAATTGTATTTTAATCTTCTAGTAAATGTATTTATATTATTGAATAATTAAAATTTGTTTTCTAGAAGATTCCATAAAAAAGGACCATAGTATATAGTCTATATTCTATATTAAAAATATTATATTCAATGTTAAATATTAAAATACATACAAAATAGTATAATTATATATTTTTTATTAGTATAACATTTAAATATATTAAAATAAAAATGAAATAGAATATTTACAATTTGATATTTTTATGTATAAAGATCAACATATCTAATTTATCTTCATCTAATCGACTTCGTAATTTTGTTAATATATTACCAGCATCGTTGAATGCTCTTTCAGATTATACTGATATAGCATGTACATACAGGTACCTTTGTGTTATATACCTTATACATTCTTGATAACTTTGGGTATTCACTGCTGTGTACTTTCCACCACTCAACGATATCAGAATTAATATTAATATGGCATAGCAACGAATATCTATTAATTTCTTGTTCAATCTACATAAATTAAAAATAGGGATAGAAATAAGAATTATCATATAGATTTTATTTAGAGTTTATCATATATAATAATACAAATATAAATTGTAATATTTATACTAAATATTAATGAATTAACGTCCCTTTAAATGATTATTTCGAAATTTATAGTAGATAATAACTGATAATAACAATAATGATTATAAAAATAAAAGAAAATAGAATATACTTAAATCGGTGTAAATTAAAATATCAAAATAAATTATATCATATACATATTGTAAACATTATATTAATACTCTAGCATTAATTTATATACGTTTGGTACTAAAACTGTTATTTGTGTTGAGAATTAAATTATCTTAAGACATTTTTTTTAATTATCCGGATATGTCTCAAGTCATATATGCAAGAACCGGGTATTTGAGACTTAGATAATACCAGGAAAAAATAACCCTGGGTATTTCTAATAGAGTAAAACCCGGGTATACCCGAGAACCGGGTACCCATTTACAACCCTACTACATATCATATTAAAAAAATATAAATATATGTATAATAAATATTGTATAAAAAATCCATTTAATTGTGTAATAATATGATTGTAAGTGTCTTACAGTGAAGTCTTCACTCTATTAAGCCTGTCTCATGTATAGTTCACTGCACCGCACTAGTGCAATCATCTTAGTGTGTGTTTGTGTGTGTGTGTGTGTTTGTGTGTGGGAATACATATACTGATCGGCTTTTAGCGATTATTTTTATGAATATCAAAAATAGTCTTTCATTCTTTACTCATACTATAATATGAATATATACTTATACGTATTTATTTTTTATTATAAATATATAAAGTATTAGGTATTACACATTTTTTTAAAATATATAGATAGTTGACTATAATTTTACCTATAAAGATAATTACGATTAAAACATTGATTTTTTTTAGTGGTTATTAAAAATTATTTAAACTTAAATTTAAAGTATTTATTGTCTACAAGATGAATTAAAAAAATGTTATGAAAAATAGTTTAGATAACAGTTTTACTCAAGTAGTTCTAAAGTTATGGAGTTTTAAAGTTATAAATTAATTATTTTAAAATGTATATTTGAATATATATATAATACAAGAAAAATAAGATATGTACAAAATAATGAAATAATGACAATAGAAACAATAAATATAAACATATTTAACATAAGAATAGGTAACTTTACAGAATATATCCTGCTTCTTTATGAAAGCTTATTTATTTCATTTGTAGTATTCAATATATCATATATCTTTTTAAAGGAAATAAATATACATTTCTGATTTTTATATAATATTTTTAATAAATAATATATTTTTTTTTAAATAATCTGTTTTCCCAGTCCTTTAAGTGGGATCACTGTTTTTAGATTTCAATGTAATTAATAGGACATTTGTTTTTGTTGAAAATTCTATTCCTCATGAAATAATACAGATTTTTACATAATTTAAATTGCATAATATTATGTGCATATTTTAAATGATGAGAATATTATTTTTGAAAATATTAGAATTTAAAAAAAAGTAAAATATTGATTACAATTAAATATTAATTTTTTAATTTTATTATCAAATCTCTATCTAATCACAAACATTTTCAGAAGATAAAATATACATATAATATTAAACATACTGTGAAAAATTAAGTTTAGTTAATTATTGACTGAGAAATAGCAATTTTCATAAGAAAAATCCAACAGATTTCGCTAGTTGATATGAAAATAAATATATTATTGATATAACTGTTTTTAAATAATTCAAATTGAAAATTATAATTATTGTAAACAGTCATTTTTTCGCCATTTTTGTAATCAATATTTTATTAGAAATAGGTGGTGTTATAAAATTAAGTTTTTCATGCTTTATATATTTTTTTAACATGATATTTTGACATATCATATATATGAACAAATCTATTTTTTAAATTAAATTTGTTTACAATTTTTTTTATTTTAATGACCGTGATCCTCCTTAAACTTTGTTATTTTGAAAAATATTAATGCATATATAAATATTAAAGTAACTAGATAACATTTAGAAATAATATTGTTATTGTTATTTTTATTTGTTGGAGTCCTTTCATCCAGGATCTTAGATGAAGTTTATAACCATATATGGCCTTAATATCCCTTCGAAGCCGCTCTCATGTTAATGCATCCATGGTTTTAATGAGAGCAGATCATTTTTATACACAATTATATAAGATCACTTCTAAATAATATTTTAAGACCCATTTTATAAAATTAATTAATGGTCCTGAACTAATTAATGTACCCGTGTCCTACTGCTCATGTGTTTGATGCCTTAGCCAACTGTACCACACAGGCAGTTATAAATATAATATAATATATAACAATTAATTTATAAATTAAATATCAATAATATAATTATTTCTTTTATTTTTAAAACATATAATTAAATTATATATTAATTTGTTCTATACATAATATAAATCATATTTTTACTTTAATTAACAAATTTTAGTTTCAACTAAATTCGTACTCCCCCTCTTCAGAACAGCCTCGAGAAAACCAAGGAGAAGCATCCGTTCCACCAGCCCAACACGAAGAGCAGACATGAGATGCCCCCCATGACTAGCAGAAGAAGCTGCGGGGCTTTCGGCTCCACCTCCACCCTAGTTAGTGCTGTGTACCTCACTAATT
>OZ025243.1:12002443-12004943 GCA_964019155.1 Osedax fenrisi
ATATTTCACGATCTAATATTTATAAATTATATTTTGATTGTTGTTATTATCTATTATTTATTAATTATAGATATTTCTGATTCTGTATTTCTGTATTGCTACAAAATATATTTTTTATAAATGTTCTACAAATATTTTAAAAAGTATAATATTTATATCTTATAATATTTATATATTTATTATATAATTATAATATTTTAATTATATCTTAAAATAATAATATTTCAAAGATTAGTTGAAAAATATAAAATAATATTTTTAAAAATACAAAAAATATAAATAATATTAAAAAATATATTTTAAAAAAATTTCAAAAAAATATCCACAAAAATGTTTACAAATATTTCAAAAAAATGTTTTAAAATATTTCAAAAAAATGTTTAAAAATATTTCAAAAAATTTCAAAAATATTTTAAAAATTTCAAACAAATTTCAAAAATGTTCAAAAAAATGTCAACAAATTTCAAACAAATACTTCGAAAAAATGTAAAAATAATATTTCAATAAAGCGACGCTGAAGATTTTAGATAACAAAAAATCATTTTAATGGCAAAAAGTAAATTTTTTAGGTTTTTCTGGGGTACACGGTAATATATTCAAAAAATTTATATTTATTATAAACTTTCAATATCTCGAAAGTCTCGAGATAATTAAATTTAGGATTTTATTGTCTCGAGATAATGAAAATTAGGATTTGATTATTAATTATGATTAGGATTATGTAAAATGGGCTAAATTTAAACCACTAATATTCATATATATATTGTAGCTCAATATAATGTATCTACGACTGTATTGCTTACATGTATTCTTTACTTAAAGAAAATTATATTTTATAAAGAGATGGAATGATATGTATTGATAATATTTATTATTGGCGTATTATATTTATAATTTATATATTTAATTAAAATTAATTGATATAATTATAATTTATATATTTAATTAATATTAATCGATATAATTACAATTGATATATTTAATTAAAATTAATTGATATAATTATAATTTATATATTTAATTAATATTAATCGATATAATTATAATTTACTCATTTACAGAATAAAATGTGAAGTGTTCATATGAGAAATACAAACAACAAAGTGAAATAATTCTACATATTTCTTATGACGAATAGGATGTATGTATTAAATAACTATCAAGGATTTAGCGAAGCAAAGATATTTCACTCTAATTAATTTCTTAAATTAATGAATACTCTTTATTTATAATTCTCTTTATTTTTAGTTTATATTTGTTTATATATAAATTTGACAAATATATCACTATTATATATATGAAAAGTTATGTACATTTTTGAATACAATAACTATTTAATTTATAGAGTTTGTTTTAAAAATATAACATTATTTTATAATAAGAAACATTTTTCTTAAAATATACATCTATATTCAAGAAATATGATAAATCAATAGGTCTATTTTCAATGTAAAATTATACATATTTTGTAACATGCTTAATTATTATGTAAAAATACCTTGGCAATTTGTTTACAACTCTTTTGAAATAATTAAAAATGATAGTATTGCCACCTATATTTCAAATCAATCTGCATTAAAATTTATTTCTTGTAAATTAGATACAACTGACATTTTTTTCTTCGAATACTCTAAACTATTTTTATAACGTTCTCTGCCTTACATACTACACATATTATCTGCCTTATATACTACATATATCTGCCATTTATATATATGTATATATATATATTTAATATACTACATATATATTCAATATTGTTGTAATTTATGAAGTTCTAGATAGTAATTTCGTTTACTAGTTTATAGTCGACCGTTCAATTTTATTTTTATATCAACTTATATTTTGTGATATTTATCTATATTAAATAATAGTAGATAATGACTTAATGTCCTCACGCGTGTGTGTGTTGTGCTATATATAGCATGTGTGCATTTAATTAACAGTATTATTACCTATAAAGCATAGTATTGCAAACTATTATATATTTATGAAGACTAATACCTATTCGGTATACATTGTTAACCTGCAATACGCGTAATCTATATTAATAAAGTAGTTTTCTACATTCTTATGAATTAATATATTTGAGCCATTTTCGTTATGTCATATTTATATTGTAGTCAATTTACATTCAATAATGATATCTATCTAACTTTATGTTAAATAATATTACTATATTGTTATTTTATTGTTATTTATTTTCTTCCGAGTATATAATATATATATTTATAACTACTTACATATCATACTCTAAATAATACATCTGTGAAATGAGTTCTGCAAGTCTCAGTATTCACTACCATTCTATATCTCCTATCTCTTATATCTATTATATGATATATCTTATATGATATATAAGTTATATCCCAGTGAATTAGATATATTCAATTTTTAATAATACATATATTAACATTATGTATATATATATATATATATATATATATATATATATATATATATATATATATATACATAGTAGAGAATTTACAACTAACAA